>OY720453.1:20301795-20494923 GCA_963082715.1 Harpalus rubripes | reverse complement strand
TCCTCTAAATTTAGTAGATAACAGCAAAATAAGGAAATTAACAAATTTCAAACAAATACTTGATATAATATATTATAAAAGTTTAAGTATTGCACAATTTTTTTTATTTTAGTCAATGACGTAGCATATATGTATGTTAAAGTTCGATTGTCTCCCGGGCTAATATACAAACAATTTATGTAATAGAGTTCATTGCTGCCATCATTAAGGTGTGACAGTATTGTAAAACACTTAATTTATCATAATTCTACAGAAGTTAAATAAACACAAAAATGCTAATGAGCATTTTGCAATGGTTCTGCAACACTATTCATTTTGTATAAATTAAGCAAGGTTTAAATACAATTAAGCAACCATAAAATTATCTACTATAAATGGCTGTGTGTAAACACGAAAATATTATTTTAATTCTCCATCTCTTTTTCGAAAGCACCTGTCCTCGTCCGTCTAACAAGATGGCCTCGAAGCTGAACGAATTATTTGGACCAAGTTTTATCAGAAAGAAACTAGATTTATTTCTCCGTTTGTTCAAACAGTCTGAATCTTTTTGCGTCTTGTTTACACCTGGGAACTAAAACGCATTATACTGTATTATATAAACAGAAAAAAATAAGTGCGCGTGTACTAATGCTGTAAATAAAATAATTGTAATGTGTTTTTTATTTCGTATTTATCTGGTAGCTTAAATTGTTATTTATAATGGTATTTTTAAATGATATGACTGGAAATTCTTTTGTATGTTGTTACAATTTGAACATATTAAACATTAAACGATTAAACTATACTGTTTTATTATATTCTATAAAATTTATGTGTTCATCGATGCCTTAAACGTTTTTATGACATCATAATAAAATAATATGTTGTGTTCATGACTGTAATATATAATTTTATCAACAATATTTTCCAAGATTTACCTTTTACATTTTAATCATAACATTTACCACATTATTACCGCAAAATTAGAAATATTAAAAAGAAAAATTAAATTAAAATATATGCCGATTCTTAATTTGACATTTCTTATTTCAATAATGAAGTCGATAAAAATTATTTAGTATGATTTGATAAAGTGAAGTTATTAATCTTTATTTTCATTTATTTACCTTTCTATTTTATATTTGTAAGTATGAACATCTGTTAAGGTAAGTATATATTTATTTTTTGTTAATAAACTCGAATCAGATGTACCGGACGGGTATCTACTGTACCTGAAATCTGTACGGAGGAAATACAATATTAATCTTTTCATTTGTTGTAGTTACCTAAAAAATTTAGGGGACAGTGGACATTTCCAAATACAAAACTTGATTAGAATTAAAAACTGTGCTATATGTTATTAAAATTAATTGCAATTTTTCATTATTATACCAAAAAAAAAACCCTAAATAAAATTTGTAATTTACAGCATATTTCAGATTGCCACGGGACTACTACTTCATTTTACGTAAGAAAATGGCGTTGATTTAGAAAGGTATATAAATTTTGCCCTATTATTGGTCTGAATGTATACCTAGTTCGCAAAAGCGAAAAAATATACCTGTCTGGTGTCAGTTATACCTTGTTCCATATAAGCCATTCAGTATTGCACAGAATAGGGAATGGTTTTGACCTTTCTGATTGGCTAAAATTGGAGACAAGAGACAAGTTTACCCAATGTAATTTCGGCTACTTAAAACTTGCGTTGATGCGAGCGCCATCTGCTGAATGGCTTAAATGGAACAGAGCATAGGTATCTAATAAAAACAGAATTAAATGATATTTAACCACGTTTGGATTTCAACTTCGCAATTTTTACCTCCCGCTGCTCTTGGTAAGGGAGGTAAAAAAATCACATCGTTTTAACGTCTCTTGAATCCAATTTTAATATTTTCACGATGATGTATGTGTGTTTGTGTGTGTGGATGTATGTATGGATCATTCACAAAATTTTGAAACCTTATATCTCTACCTTATTCTAATATAGGGAGAAACCATTAGATTTTAGTGTAAATCAGATAACAGGAAATTGCACTTTACTTGAATCTCAAAATAATTTTTCCTCGAATAATATCTTTAAATGCTATTTTTTTAAGATTTATGTTGTTATAAAAATTAAAGATAATTCAATTTTCTGCTGATTTACATTAATACTTTTTCTATATATTTTATGGGTAAATTTATAAAATTATAATTTAAATCCCGGAGCCTATAATATAAACAAACACAACTCCTTGGTTACACAGTTCATATCTCAAATGTATGTAACTGACAGATAAACGTCAAGTTGATAATAGTAGCGTTTTAAAAATAAAATAGTAAATAGAACCATAGTTATATGGAATGGAACTTAATACAGTTTCCAGCATAAATGTAAGTGTATATATACAGGATGTATGAAAAATACTGTAAAAAAATTTAAAGGCATATAGTACTGACCAAAATAAGTAAAATAGCTTAATCAACATAGGACTGACCTTCAACTGTTCCGAGAAAAGCGAAAAATCGAAAAAAACTGACAAACATAGTGACCGAACAAAATTTTATCAGTAAATAGACTATAAAAAAACAATAAAATTTTATATGAAAGTTTTTCTCAATTTCTAATAGTTATTTGAAAATTAATATTGGCCAAGGTCGCCACAACATTTAACATAATATAGTTATTTGATTTTTTAAAAAATAAACAAAGCACATCTAAGATGACCTCTGAAAGGTAAACACAAAATCCCATTTAATCAAAGTCGTAACTCTTATAGTTTTCGAGATAGCAGACGTAAACCCCGTCTCATTTTTCACTGCCTCAAATCTCGGAAACTATGGAAGATCGGACCCATGTTGATTAAGCTTTTTTATTCATTTTGGTCAGTACTATATGCCCTTAAATTTTTTTTGCAGTATTTTTAAAATACCGTGTGTATTTAAATTATACAACTTTCGTTTTTTTAACGATTACGTTCCGAATTTCTTCTTTAACAAATAATTAACTGTGCGCGATTACCAAATTCACAAATTAAATAATATTGTTAACAAAAAATTGCAGGAAATTATACTCTATATTTGGATGCACCGCTCTAAAATTAAATGCAGATTAATATTGGCAAAAAAACTGGTTTCCCGTGTTAAGTCCTCATTTTCAGGTTTTAAAAATACATGTTTATATATAGTCATTTTCCGTTTTTTGTGAGAGATTTTTAAACAAGATTTTAGTTATTGCAGTAGAGCTTCTATAATTCGAACATCAAAATTACAGGGTTGTTCTAATTTAGCGTAACGATTGAATTATAGTATATCGTAGTATTTTTATTTGCAAAAATAAAACTACATAAGCTACATTTTAGGTGAAGATTAAATAGGCCGAAAAATTTATTTTTTGTTGTTTTATTGGTTTACTTAATTTTTGGCCCAAGAGCAAGAGTTGGTACAGATTGTAAAAGGATTTGGATTATTATGGGGTATACAGAGATTGTCAAGGGACTACTGTACCTAACTATATAATTTTCTTTTCTGCTGGCACTAAATATATATTATTAGTAAATAACTTCATAAATAAATATGAAGTCAAATTACATACCCAAGTGCCAACAGAATAGGCCAGTCGTTAAATACTTAGATATCGTTTTGTACTTTTATTTCAATATAAATTGTACAGAATATTGATTGCAGTATTTTTAGTAATGCTATATTTAAATACAAATGTAATTATGTACTTAATAGAAAAACAATAAACTGTATCATGAAATATCTCAGTATCTAGGTATTTTATTAATCTATTCGTATACAATACCTACATTTTCAATTCAACAGAAATTTATGGAAAAATGTGGATTACTTTTTCTAATATGTAGGTGTGTAATAATACTTTGATAAAAGATATAAAATTATAATACATTTATTTAATTTTGGAACCTTAAATAACTATTTTCGAAAAAGCGTAAATATGGCAAACTGATAGGTAATGTAAACATTTTGAAAAATTAATAATTAGGTTACTTTTATGATAATACAAGTATTTGGAGTCATTGTAAAGCTAATATAAAATACTTCTGGAAAATATAAAAATATATGTTCTTACCATTCTATTTAAAAAATTAACAATTATATTGCTTCAGGCGAGATTATGGAATTAGAATTCAGAAACTTTTCCTACAAAATGATGGCATCTAAGTTCAGCTCTAACATTGTAATTTAAACGATAGGTCTAAAATTAACAATAAAGAAAATGGTTTGAAAGAGTTCGTTATGTAGAATTGGAATAAATGTAGAAATGAAGTACAGTAAAAAATGTTTTATTTAGTAATTGTGAACCGGTTTCTAAATGACGTGCGTCATTAGCTCTCTAACACACAAAAAATATACATAGTTTCATAAAAGTTTATAAATTTTACAATTTTGGAAAATATGTTTCAATTTATGAAATAATAGAAAAGGTTCTCTAAGAAAAACATATATCCAAGTATATATACAAAAATTTCTGCATTACGAAAAGTATATGTTTTTAAATTTTAAAAATATTCACAATAAATTGAAAAGCAAAAAATGGTAGAGAACACATGAGTACCAGAAGAGTATGGACAACTGAAGAAATGAATAAAACATCTTTTACTGTACTTCATTTATACAGTTAAAAAAATAGCCATTTCTCCCTATTTTTTAATCACCAGTATTTTATTATTTTTATGGAATACTGTCTCCGGTTCTGGGGATCATACTTGTAATGTAATAAACATACCAGGGTTGTTGTAATTTTGCCCAACCCAAAAAAAATCCCGGGTTTTTTAAAAAACCCAAATAACCCACTTCTATAAAATTATATTTTATTAGATAGGCATATGATGCAGTACCATACTTACATAGGTACCGTGTGTCTACTTGAAATCCGTAATATAGGAAATTCAATGTTATTTTTTTCATTTTGCTGTAGGTACTTACCTATTAATTTTAGAGAAAAGTTGTAAATAAAAAACTTGTTCAGAATTAAAAACTACACAATATGAGACTAAAATTAAACACAATTTCTCATTATTTTACGAAAAAAAAAAACCAAATTAAAATACGCAATTTACATCATATATCAGAGTGCCGTTGAATTCCTGTTTTATTTGTTTTATTTGACATCCGTGTTTGACATTGAACTATTTGACATATTGTTATTATTATTAATATCGATTATTCTCTTTAAATTATGGATCAATTTACTATAAAAGAAAAGATTCAGTGCATAAAATGGTATGGTGTTTAATTTTAGTCTCATATTGTGTAGTTTTTAATTCTGAACAAGTTTTTTATTTACAACTTTTCTCTAAAATTAATAGGTAAGTACCTACAGCAAAATGAAAAAAATAACATTGAATTCCCTATATTACGGATTTCAAGTAGACACACGGTATATTTTATAACTACCATTTTTTATATTTTTTTTTAAATTTGAATCCTCAACTATCCATAAATTTTAAGTTTATAAGCCCTGTCGGCACCTAATCAGTTCCGTAACATTAACCAAAATCAAAATGTAGAGAAAATTCCCTCGATTGATGCGAAGCCTACACTGTAAAAAAAATATGTAAAATTTACACAATGGGTCACTGGCAATTTTGTGACCACAGTGGGTATATGTAAATTTACACATCAATGCTTTTTTACAGAATTCAGTAATAAATCACACACATATATGTAAAATTACAATTTGAATTGTAATATTACATTTTGAATTGTAATATTATATTTTGAATTGTAATATTACATTTTGAATGGTAATAATACATTTTGAATTGTAATATTACATTTTGAACTGTAATATTATCTACATTTTGAATTGTAATACTACATTTTGAATTGATATATTACATTTCATATGTAAAATTTATACACAAAAAAATGTAATTCGTTCATACCAAATGTTTTTTTTAACACTACTCATCTGTAAAATTTACATATTTTTAATGTAAATATTATAAATTTTTTTTGGATTTACATATCTAATGTAATTTATACCTATCAAAATGTAGTTCATACAAAACAATATTGTAAAATTACATATATCATGTTTCTCATTAAGTACCATCTCTAAAGTTTACATACTTAAATTGTAACTATTACATATTACTTATTTTAATTTACTTTCCCAAAGTTTAATTTAATCGAAATACTAAAATATATCTTCTTTTACTTACCTATTTTTGTATTTGGATATTGGAATTCTGTAATAAATTAAATTAGAAAATACTCAATGTGTTATAGTAAAACATATATTTGATTTAATATTATACATACATTTAACATAATTTATAAAAGTATGAAATTAAACTTAAATTCGTAGTATCACAGTGACAAATAAATACAAATACACATAAATACGACAGGCAGTATTAAGAAGAAGAAATAGCTCCGGACCATTGAACAGGTATTTCATTTTCGATGGTTTTTACAGTATCTCTGTTAATAATAACGATATAGTAAAACCCTTTACACATTCTAACGTCAACTTTTCGAGAAAAGTTTAAAATTTATTACAGAAATTTTCTATTTTTATTTGTTTTTTTTTCTAATTTTTTATTCCAATAAATTAAAAATTTGTTTTCAAAAAATCTAATCTCTAACATTATAAATACATAAGGATGGGACATTTTCGTAATGAGTCAAAAACAAATGAAGATAGAAAATTACCGTGGTAACTACTACACTTTTCTGGAAAAGTTGATCCTGGAATGTGAAAACGATTTTGCTCTATAATCAATATTACCCGAGATGCCTTTAAAAAAAAACTTCGTAAATGAGACACCTATATCAAATTAAGAGGTCGAACAAACAAAAAAAAATATAAGTATATACGAGTACAAAAATAAGTAATAATATCTATAATATATTTCATTAATATGTTTTCAGTTTATTTATGAAACTCATAACTTTAAATTTGGTGGCACTTTCTCTTTTGATTTTACTTCCGGAATCCGGGTGAATTTTCAACAAGTACCTCTGCAAGGAATTCCAAAGAAGCACTTACTTGTTGAGGGTAAGCCATGTTGAAAATATAATATATGGCAAATGATTGTTTCAGCGCCTCATGGAACGATTTCGTTCCATTGTTCATGTTTGTGCCCTCCGCGAATATATAATACATTTTTTCTCTCCTCGTACTTCTAAATAAACATCAAGCTAATTATAAAAAGAGTTCGTATTGCTCTGGAACTTTGGAATTGAACTAAATTTCAACTCTATTAAAATTTCAGTGAATAATAAAGAAATCCCCAAACATCATGAAATGCCCTCAAATAGTTCCTGAGTTTCTATGTCCACGGATGTATAGACAGACAGATATAGCGAGTAAAGTAAAGGGTTCATATTAAACTCCGAACAAAATGGAAAATTGCATGATATTATACGTTAAATTTTACAAAATTTATATTTACCAAAACATAAAATACAAGGGCTGCCACATGGTGGGTCGACATCATCTAAAGTTTTTCCTTCCTAAAATAATAATAAAATTATTCGTACATGAAGTTGTATAATTGAATACATATTAGTTTAGTTTATGTATGTACATATTGTGTGCGTGTGTATGTGTTTATTTTTTAGTATTCCGGAAATTTCAGAACGAGAAGAAAATGAATTTAAGGGTAGATATTTTGTGATACACTGACCACAGAATATATCATCATCATTGTGTAAGTTTTGTCCTTCAAACCTTCCTGCGCCTCCCTCCATATTTTTTTTTAATTCGCAAAACTAAACTGTAGTCATTTATATTTTAGTATTCGAACTATATCAAACAAGTAATAATATAAATTTATTATAATTTGTATTTAATATCTATTGAAAAGCTTTCTATCGGTAGAAAAAAAAATTCACATACAATATTCGAATTTTTAACATACGTTTCTTGTTCCGTGTTCATTATATCATCTAATAGCAATAACTACCTTTAAATAAATTTATTCTCCCAAATTGTGAAATACCTGTATGCAACAATTAATGTACCATTATATAAAAAATTAAAACAAAGTTTATTGACGACAAAAAAAATAAATAAATAAATAAGCATTTTCTAACATAGTATGAAAAACAGTAACGTGATACCAAACTAATTTTTAACTGGTACTACTCCTTGCCAAATTTTTATAAAGACACTTACCTCATAAAATTTAATAATGTAATCTAGTGTTTCATGAAAATATTTCGTAATAATTTTCACTGCTTCAAGGGACTCAGACTCTTCATCTTCTAATGGGATTTCAATTTCCCTAATTTTTTAAAAAATGGCATAATTAATTATCTTTTTTCGTTTGAGAATTAAATTTTCTATTAAAATATTAATAGAGTGGCCCATTAATTTTTCATAGTGCCAAAATAAATATTTGTCGATAAAAATAATGGGCCACTCTTTCTTTATATCATCTGTAACAGATCGGCATATATCTGAATTAATGTATCTTCTTTGGGCAGCATAACTAGCATCCAAATTTTTTCATAATAATCTGTGCATCTAAAATAGCATAAAACTGATAAACCTAATATTGATATTATTATAAATATTACTTACCTATTTATATTGCACAGACATACACATAAGACAGATATACACATTAATATTTGTAGATACTTGAAATTAATGTACTAACAAGTCTGCATCACTGCATCCACTTAGTTACGACGCGAAAACTCTAAAAATGTCCGCGTACGCATGCGCCAATATCCCTTAACCAATGAAAAGACATGAAATTTACAGAAAAATGTAATTTGGTACGATTTTACTGTAAATTTTACATAATTTTGTAATTTTTACATAAATAATTTAAATTTTATGTAAATAATTGAAAATCTTAAGTAAAAATGTATTTACCTTACAATAAAATAATCCAACTCTATATGTAAATATCACTTTTTCAAGAAATATTTTCATATTACATAAATTTTAAAGTAAAATCACTGTAGAATTACATGCATTTTGTAGTTATTACATAAAAATGATATTTATAAATCTGAAAATTAAAATTTACATAAAAATGTTTTCGTTTACTTATACATATAAATATATTACATAATCGATGTAATCTTTCTTAAAAATATGTAACCCGTTCCTTTTTTGTAAATTATATACATAATTGTTGTAATGTTTCATAAAATCTGTAAATATTTTATGGTATATGTAAATATTTTTCTAATTTATGTAAGTTTCCATAAAATTTGTAAAAATTTTGTAATATATTTAGAAATTACAGATATTTTGTAAAATTTAGTAAAAATACAGATATTTATGTAAAATTTTGTAAAAATACATAATAATATCGTATCATGAACTATTTACAATGAAGTATAATGTAAAATTACATGAATTTTTTACAGTGTACTGGACGAGATTGAATATTACTTAAAAACCTGCAAAATTGTCCTGAGATATTTTTTATCGCATTTTAAAACAATTTTTCAAAGATACTTTAAATAAAATTATAAATGAAAAATTTCTACTATAAATTTAATGTATTAATAAAACTCAAAGAAAACCTGTTTTTTAAAATATACCCCGTTTTTTAAATAAAACCCGGGGTTTTTTCAATCCTCCTCAAACATAGATATCAGTTATTAATGGTATGGAACGGTCATAATTAATTTCTTCCAACAAAAGAACCAAACTGAAATGCTAGGCAATATTTCTAAATAATTTGTATCTCTTCGTTTATTTAGTGCATCAAACATTCATAATTCCGTGTTAAGTTATTCCCGTTGAAGACTATATTTCGTTGTGTATGTCTTGAAACAGCATGACACTAAGTTAGCGAGCGCTGTGAATAATTAGTAAATACACTGACCACGTAAGTCAACAAGCAGCTTACAGGTGTCAGACAGGCTTAATAATCATCTTCGCTCATAAATAAACCTCGGCGTTGGAAGTGACATTCACAGCGAGTATTTTTCACAGACAGTAGGAAATTTTTAATGAATAATTAACATTATTTATTGTTACGTACAGCGAAACCAATTAAAATTGCATTAAGATATGTTTTCGGAAATAGAAACGAGATTTCTTACATCTAACTATAATTAAGTTTGCTGTTAAAAGATAGATTGTTTATTATTACCATTATTAAATTATGATCATACGTAATATAACAAGTGATATGATTATCATCGATGTTATTCTCGAGTAAAACCGAATTGCAGATTTCACGAGTCCGAAGGACGAGTGAAATGTGCTGCTTTGGTTTCACGAGCAATATCTTCGATTATTAATCATATCACGAGCTTATATTTAGTGAGAGAATATAATGAATTTTTGTGACACATTATGTGTGATGCTAACCTAACTTTTAATATATTGTATTACAATATGGTTAATTTGACAATTATCTTATTATTTGCATCATTGTTGGTATCAACCCATCGATTATCGCATCGCACATTTTTATACTCAAAATTAACTGTCAATGTCAAATAAAGAAAACAAATCACTTAGTAACGAATATAAATAAGGTGATATTTTTTTTGTTTTTTATCATCGCTGTGATAGACATGTAACTCGGGATATTCTGAATGTTGATTGGCGGAAAACATGTCACGTGACTCATGAATTATATTCTCAAATAAATAAAACAATTATGCTGTAGCTGCTTTTCCCGTATTTCTTCGTGTGTCAATCTGTTTTGCAGTAGCAAAATATCATAAAAAAGTAACGTTAGATTATATATAACCAGGATAAATTGGTGACTGTGTGCAATGTGTTGGTGGATGGAGTGAAACTAGAGCAAGTGAATGAGTTTGTATATTTAGATAGCATGATGTCAAGGGATGGTCGAATTGATAGAGACATTGAAAGAAGAGTGAGTGCGGGGTGTAAGGTAATGGGTGCTCTGGGTACGTTTGCTCGAAACGTAAACGTATGATGGAGTGTTAGTGCCTGCTTTGATGTATGGAAGCGAATGTTGGGCGTGGACGAGAAAGCATAAAAAGAGAGTGACTACCGTGGAAATGAGGTATTTACATGGTGTATGTCGATATGTAAGGCGGGATCGCGTAAGGAATAATTTGGTGTATGAAGAATGTATGGTTAGGATGTTAGGAAGAATGTTGTTAAGAGAGTAGGAATGAGCCAGTTGAGATGGTTTGGTCATGTGGAGAGAATGAAGAGTGAACGGCTTGTAAAGCATATGTGTCTTGGTGAAATTGAGAGTGTTCGATTGCGTGGCCGTCCAGTATGTAAATGGATGGATGTGATTGATAAGGTGCTAAAAGAGAGAAAGTTTCCGAGTTGGAAGAGAAGAAGAGCGTGTATGAATGCGATTATGAACGTTGCCAAGGCGAAAGATGTGTGCTTAGACAGAAATGTGTGGCGAAGGATGATTGTTTCGTAACTATTATTGTGGTCCAATTGCAGTATTTCGCTACCGAAAATCGGTCATTTTAATATGTTAAGAGTGAGGAATATTTGTTGTATGATGTCAGGTTAGTACGAATGTTGTTGAAAGAGAGAGTGATTATCTTTGTGGTTGATGTTTTTATTATTCTTTCGGGTTTGTGCTAACCCACTAAGTGGGAAATGCGTGTTTTTGTGTATGCATGTATGTGTATGTAAATACTTGAATCCGTGATATAGGCGTTTAATATGGAAATATGATTAGTCGTAGACCGCATGTCCTCACAAAATTGTACTTTGTACTGGTGCCGAAATATCCTACAATTATATTTTCAATGATGACAGTGAGAGTGTTTACAGTACCTCATCACTTTCAACAACAAAACTTTATGCAAATAATATTTGAATAAAATTTGAATGTCTTGGATGTTCTCGCCTGAATTCCTGGATAACGTTTATGTATAGAGACATTCTAATTAATAATATATTTTTTCATTTTTATAACAAATATCTTTAACATTTCACATATGAAAAACAACTTTCCCAGATTTTAAAGGGGATATAACGAAATATGTCAATTACTTCTCTAAATAAATAAATAAAACGAGATATCATTACATCTTTCATTATTTTTGTTGGGTTGTAGCAATCTGGTATCGCTAATAAATAAATAAAACAATCAGTTGAACTTCTCATTACAAATATTGCACTGAAAATGTATTGCTGATTACAACATTTATTTTATTTCTCAGGAAACTGATCTTTATTAAATAAGCTGAGTTTGCAATTGTATAATTTTAATGCTTGGTATGACTAGCGAATAAAAGTTGACGTTTAGATTTTTTAATAGATGTACCTAGTTTCTTTTGAAAACATTTTCCTATATTTGATTTGAAAGGAAACTGACCCTTATGTATTCTGTTACAGAAGATTAGAATTAAAATGACCTTAGCAACAGGATTCAGGGATGTATTTAAAAAATTTAATACCCCAAATTCTAGTTCGTTTGTCTCAGGAGTAATCAACCCTCGAGTTAGAATTACTGTTAGAGGATATTAAAAATAACCCTATTTCATAGAATTGCCAAACTAAATAGTTCAAAGATCAAAATATTTTCTTATAATCAACATAAACGAAAAATGTTTAAAATATTTTAAACGCACCTCTGTTTTGAAATTCACTTACCCTAGTCGGCCATCTATTTTCAGCCAGACATAGTAATGTATTTCTGTGCTTTCCTAGTCCAGTATTTAAATGGCTTCATGCAAAAATTTCATATCTGAATATTTCGTACAATTCTATTCTTGTCTAGGGTTTCAAAAGAAACAACATCTATAAAATAATTTAAACATCAACTTTCATTCGCTACTCATACCATAATAATATTGTGTAAAGAGATAGTATACGATAAGACGAGAGCAGAGCAATAACAAGCAAATAAACATTTTATAAACATTTCTAAATTATAGGAAGAATAGAACTAAATTTAGAAGAGTAGTAAATTAATACAAAACACGGAAAGGTAAACTGATTTAGTTCTAATCGAGAGCTAAAAACAACGAATTTTTTTTTTAATTCCATAGATGCCTAGGCTAAAAGCTAATAAAAATTGTAACTTTATATTTAATTTCTACGTTTATATGGGGAGCTAGAATAATCATTTTACATTATTTAGACGCAGAATTGCAATCTGTACAATTGTCATTTACAGTATTTTTGCTTATAATAATTTAATAACTTTTCGCAAAGAAAAATTGATTTCTCATATTTATTTATTTATTTATTTAAACAATCCAACAGAACTTAAAAGTTCCAATTACAGGATGAATATACAAAAAATTAAGTATATAAAAGCCCTGCAAAAAGTACACACATTGTAAATAATAAAAATGACTAAGAAAATTAAAATTTTAACAATTGTAATAGTAACAATGAAAAATAATAATTAAAAGTTAACTAAAGTAATTTATCAACTCTCGTCTGAATACATTGAATGAATCAGCGAATACATCTATCTTACAAGGGATTTCATTAAAAATATTGCACATTTGCCAGATTGGAGATTTCATTTCATAATTTGTCCTAACTTTATTACAATTAAAAGTTGATTTGTTTCTCGCTGCTATACGAGGAATGTTTAGCGCAAGATGGCCAAGGATACAACTGTCATTAATAACATTGTTAATGATTTTGTACAGAAATAAGCAAGACTGTATTTTTCGGCAACTGTACAGAGAAATAATATTGGCGTCAGGCTCACTTTTCGATCGAATAAAATTTGTATCTACGATATTTATAACAATTTGGAAATAGAATTGTATCGTGTGAATATAGAAAACACACATAACATACATAGATACTTGAAAATTTTATAAACATTTGCCAAGGTTAAACCTGATTAACCAAATATATTCTTAGAAGTAAAGTAGTACACGTACATTTTCCATATTCCATATTAATTTCGATTTATATACGGAATTGAATATTAATATACTGGAGTATTTTTGTCTTTTCTAGTTTATACAATTCATTAACATCCAGTTTTCTTTAATTAAACCTTATTAATAAATTACACTAAATTAACCTAGTTTGGTGGCATTTGTTTTCAAACATTCATTGAAAATTGCTTATTCATCTATTATGTCTGGGGATATTTATAGAATGATAACTAGATGTTGGTAGTAATTGGGACACCAGCAGTCGCAAATATTATTCGTATGATAAGGTGTCAATGCAATGAAACGAAGACAAAAAAGTTGCAATCTTTATGTGTTTTCTATGAAATGCTTGTTGTGTTTGAGATAATTGTAATTTTGTGTTCAGTGCTACATCTAGTCTTCTTAGAAGATCTTCAGAATGTACACAGGTAACAACTAACAACAATAATTAATAACAATGTTTGTTACTTAATTAATACATTTTGTTTTTTATGACTTTTTTTACATTCAATCATTCATTTAGTCAAGACATGCAGAATAAAACATGTTGGTGTTTTTTGTAAACAAAAAACATTCCATTTACAATATGAATTAATTACATAATTTATGCATATATTAATAACATATTTAGTTTATGCTGCCTAAAAAGAAAAACTGACCTTAATATTAATTAAACAGTTATAAATAGGTTACTAGTAATATATCATGAAATATGTTACCTCAAAAAATAGTTCATTTATTGTAGTATACTAGAAAACATAATTCTACAATGTCATACTTAAAATATTATAACAAATACCTACTTTCAATATATTATACATATACACTAAAGTGGACTTTTCACGATCAAAGATATACTTCATTTTTTACAATTTCTTATTGTATAATACAATTTTAAAAAAATGTTCAGTATTCAAATGATTTATCTCAAAATATCGTAATTAGAACATGTTCTAAATTTCAAGGTCATATAATTCAAATTTTAATCATTAGAGATTATTTTACCCGAGGTTTGTAAGAATTTGACGGAAAGTAGATCCAGTTTTTTGATCTTTAAATTCTACTGGATTTCAAATTTTGCTAAAATTGGTAAGAATAATTTATACAAATATGATTGTAACAACTTTTCAAACAAATCGTGAATAAAGAATCGTCAAACATAATCGATAAAAACTAATTATACTGCTCCAGACCAGTAGAATTTGAAATCTTCTCTGAGAAAAATCTCATTTGTTACAATTTGAAATCTAGCAGAATTTGAAGGTACAAATCAAGGCCCTGGGACCTGTTCTACCGAAAACTTTGCAATTTTGTACTTTTCATTTTTCATAGTGCCGCCATTGATATAATTTTTTTCCACGCATGAAAAGTGCAAAGTGAAAGTATTTGTATGTTTTTCTTTGGATAATTTGATTATTTTATATTAATGTAATCTGACATTTACATATATGTCATTTCCCATCTTGATTATCAACAGAGCGCGAGCAGACACGTGATTCGAGCAACCTTGAAATGCTTGGAATCAGCTGATTTGCGTGCGCATGTCACTTTGACAAGAACAACGTCAATTTGACAAGACAAATGTTTTGACTTATTTTGATTTTGAACTGCTAAATTGATAATATTTTACAAATTTCAGGCAGTAAAACACATGACCTTAAAAATTGTAGCATTTTAACAGTTCAAAATTAAAATAAGTCAAAGCATTGGTCTTGTCAAAATGACAGGCGCACTCATATCATCGGATTCTAAGTACTTGAAGGCCGCTCGAGTCACGTGTCTGCTCGCGCCCTATATGTGTTCCAAAGTAGTAGACCATGGTCTATTATTAATAAATATTGTAAAACATTTTCTAGGTATGGAAAATTTTAGAATAATGGAGATAAATTTGGTGAACAGTAAAGCAATTTTCGATATTTTTTACACAAGGACTCAGTTATTTTGAATAGTTTAAATTTAGCAGCAAATGATAATAGTTCTATGAGTTAAACAGTAAGATTTAATTATATTTTAGAGTTACTATTTCATAATTTGTAGTTGCCCAAACCTAATACATGTGAAACCGTATTTAGTAAAATCTTTGATTTTCAAGTTTCTGTAGTCGAAATTAGCCAAATAGAGGAAAATGTAAATTTCGACTAAGTCTAATTTTTTCTCTTTTCACGGTGAGTAGCTTTATTCCCTTAAAAGAAAGCAAATAGAATTGATTCTTTTTTTCATTAATAAGTTCTAGTAATGCCAATTTTTTCATAATTTTATAATCACTTTTTGGACACATATTGACAATCAAGATGATAAATGACATACAAATGTCAGATCAATACTTTCACTTTACACTTTTCATTTGAAAAAAAAAATATCAACGGTGGCACTGTGAAAAATAAAAAGTGCAAAGTTGCAAAGTTTTTGGTGGAACAGGCCCCTGGTCATTTATTTTAAATAATTCGAACATAGG
This sequence comes from Harpalus rubripes, assembly GCA_963082715.1. NCBI lineage: Eukaryota > Metazoa > Arthropoda > Insecta > Coleoptera > Carabidae > Harpalus > Harpalus rubripes. The sequence continues at coordinate 20,478,701 of OY720453.1, read as the reverse complement.
TATTTAACATGATAGGTAAATCATCAGAATCAGAAAATGGAACATACTACACTTATCTGACGTTCGATATGCGATTGCATGATAAAAAATTAATTCCTATAAGAGATGACAACTCATTTAAATTATATATACCAATATATTTAAAGCTCTACATTATTGTTTTTATAAGCAAAATAGACTGGGCGAGTTTTAAGCAAAAAATGAAATCCATTATAATTATTATAAATAAAATAAATATATCATCACGGCATATTACCCATTGCTGGGTGTGCCAATTTGCCTTGTACACAGATGTCGGTATTAATAACAAGCAAAAAATGTTTCATCGGAATTACATTTGAAATAAAATAAATAATTCTCATCAATCATTCCACTTATTTTATCATTTGACAATTTTGACATATTGACATTGCCGACTGAGACTTATGCCAAAAGATGGCGCTGGCGGATTAAATTAAAAGAAATTCAGTTTTATTTATTTATTTACTATTATTGTACGAACATTGCGGTAGCTAGCGTTTTTGTAGGCACTCTTTATTATTACAAAGTAGATTTATTTATTAGTGGCCTATTAAAACTTAAAAATATGGGTGTGTATTACTTTATTCGGTGCGGTAAAGTCATGGCATGTATAAAATCGCAACTACCATGGACGCCAACGATGTGTGATTGTTATGTTTATACTTTAGGAGGCCAAAAATTCATTTTCTATTGAATGATTTCTTTATGAGTTTTGGATATTGTATATGACGGTTATAATTTTTGAATATTCATTGGTGGGTTTAGTTAAATACGACCCACATAGAAGTTGGTAACAATAAAGCGATATAAAACAGATTAATTCAAAAACTTTTTGTATTTAATCAAGTAATTTACATACGCTACATAAAAAGTAAAATTAACCGCAATATTAATTAGACAGTTATAAATAGGTCAGTAGTAACATTTCGTGGGATTATTAAGAAAACAACAACTTCATTAAAAACATTCATTACTTTTTGATGTCTGATACCGTTTACTCCATCCGTATTTATTCATAAAACTGTTAAATTTACAGAATACAATGGTTTGCCACAAATACCTGAAGCGTGTATGGTGTATGTAGGTGTAAATGCCAAACATAATGTCGAAGGTACTGTTTGAAAAGGTGACGTTATATTAATGATCGTGAGTCTAATGTTACGGCGACTCGTGTCTCAATATTTTTACCGTGACTTACTCTTGTCTTATTATACTAAATTGCATAATTGTTACTCATGTTATTAAATTCTATAAGTGTGTATCATAATTATAAGAATTGTAGACGACTGTAAAGTAATATCGTGTTGATAAGAGGTTATTAAATGTCATTTTATACGTGAGGATGGTATTAAGATATATTTAACTTTTAATTAAAATATTATTATAACAGAACCTTTGACATTGTTGTAAAGATCAATAAATTCCCAGTTTATACAGGTATTTATGACAAAAGAAAAAGTATCCGTCTTTTAGACCAAATCATGACTAGGAAAAAGTAAAATACGTGGACTTGTATAATGTTGGCTATACACCGGACGTAACATTATTAACAAGACAACAACATTTGTCATTAACTACTTTTGTTATCAATATTTCATAAAAACATTTGTTGGAGTTTTTTACCTCACTCTACCCTTGGTAAGGGAGGTATAGGGATCATGCTAAAAATCGCATTCGAGATTTTGGTAAATGACCACGTTTTAAGGTTCCTAGAATCCAATTTTAACATTTTCACGATGATGTCTGTGTGTATGTTTGGATCCTCCACTCTAACTCAAATACTATCATTCAGAAAATTTTGAAACCTTGTATTTCGACCTTTTTCTATTATGGAAACAGCCCATTAGATTTTTATGTAAATCGGATAACCGGAAATGGCACTTTACTTGAAACTCAAAATAGTTTCGAAAAATACCTTTAAATGTTATTTTTTCGAGATTAATGTTATTATAAAAATTAAAGATTATCAAATTTTCTAGAGATTTGCATTAATACTTTTTCTATATATTTTATGGATAAATTTATAAAATTATTTATAATTTAAATCCCGGAGCCTACGCTTTAAACAAGCAAAACTCCTTGGTTGCGTAGTTATTCAAATGTATGTAACTGACAGATAAATGTCACTGTCACAGAACTAATCATTTTAAAATAATATTAGTAACGTTTTAGAAAGAAAAAAGTAAATAGAATAATAGGACAGGAAAGCAATACAATTTCCAGCATAAGTAAATATGTAGGTATGTATTTAGATTAATAAAAAATTAACGATTCGCAAATAAAAGTTTAAGCTAATTCTCATTTTCGGATTAGTGAATTCTATTCTTGCCCGGTATTTCAAATTTAATCTTCATTTTATTATCAGAACAGTTAGTTACTTGGATTAGATTAGACTATATTTTAAGAAATAAACTGTCAAAATTAGAGTAAAATTCGCTAATCCAAAAATAAGGATTAGCTTAATCTTTTTCGTGATTTGGGCTGTAAATGGCGGGAGGTATTGTGTTGGCCACACCAGATTTTTCATAATTCATTTAGGCGAAATATTAACGACATTTGTGATTAATTTCTGTTAATAACATTTTTTAATAACTATTGTTATTTTTTCTATTAATATGTTGATAACATTATTGCTAAATTTTGTGATCGGTGGAGGCGGTCAAGATCAAAGGATATTGATAACAAATATTACTAATAAGTTATTTTTTATGGCAACCAAGGTGGCAACAGTGTTTGTTAATAACATATTTTTTGTGGATCACATTCCCGCCGAAATACAGAAGCTGCCAATAACTTTTTTATAATAATAAAATTACTTTAGCTATACGCTTGTTGAACTATTACTAAATAGTTATCAACAATCAATCATAGCTTATAATCTTTTCTTAAAGTTTTATTATTTTTCTTATTTAAATTGTTAATATTTTGTTTTTAATTTTTTCTAAAAATTTGTTTACATTTTTGTTATTTTAAATGCAATTAACATTTGGTTATTTTTTCTTAAAAACAATGTTTTGCAGTTTTTCCTGTGTAATTTACTGAATTAAATGGCCTTATTCTGTACAAAACTGTACAAATCTTCCAGATTTATTAATACAGGGTGATCAAAACCATCTGATAGTCACGTGATCCGCATCTTTCCTCATTGACATCAAAACTAGACTTCTAGGAAGAAAAGTTTGGTATGTAATTTAATGGACGTGCGAATTTTTATTATAAAGAATACTCTTCGACAATCACTTGTGATGTTCGTCCGTTAAAACCATTTCGGGTGGTAACTTAACCTAAAAAAACTCATTAATTACGCTATTAAAATTATTTTTGTAACTCATCAAGCAAATAACGAAATACACTAATAAGAATCTTGAAAAAGACTGTTGTCGATAATGTAATTATGAAACGCATGTAATAAAGACGGTAAAAATAAACAAAGAGCGTAACGGATATTTGAACAAATATTTGACAGATTGGCAGAACAATACACGCCATAATTATTTAGAATGAAAAAGGGACATGGGGGGGGGTTACCAAGTTTTGTATATTTTTTAAAAAGTGATATAAATCTTTTAAAAGGAGATAAATCTTCTAGAACGGGACAAATGTATTATTTTAATTAAAACGACGGGACGGCCGTACATAGTAAGAAAACGGGACGTGTGGTCATCCTAATTTCCGCGGAACAAAATATTGAGAACTACTCAGGTCACGTGACAATCATATGGGTTTCTGATCACTCTGTATATAAATAATGAACAAAATTACAACGAAAGCTGCCTCTCTTATAATTTTATATTTATAAATGTTTCAGAATTCGTCAATTGTAATTCAGAATAATCAATTTAATTTCAGAAAATATTACTGTAATTCAGAATAGTCAATTTAATTAAATATTTGAAATTAAACTATTTATTCTGAATTAAATTTGACAATTTTTGAATTAAATTAACTATAATGAATTACAATCGACGCTTTCTGAATTATAAATGAAAATGGTGCAGTCCTAAAAATGTTCCTTTTTTAATTAATGTCCGGAAAATGTCTATTTTCCAGTCGGTCACGGTTACGTTAAATATAAATCAAACTATGAAATTATTTATTTATAAAATGAATCTTTTACTTATGTACTTTAGTTATTGCATTTGTTTGGTTCCATATTAATTTTTTTCTTTCTCTTTTCAGGTGAGAACCGCTTGAGGTCATTCGAATTTTTAATTGTAAGTACCATTGCAATTACACAGTTTATTTAAGTTGTTCAACTAACATTCTCGAACCTGAAGTAAATAATTGCATTCATTCTGAGAAAATGAATACAATAAAAACAGTTTTCAATATATTTACTGCTTCTTCCTGACTAATCAATACCGTTACTATTGCCATAAACTTTACAGAAGTTAAATTTTATAAACTTCCGTATGAAGAAAATAAATTGTAGCACAGATATTAATGAAGTACTTGAAAAAAGTAATTCTAAAATACAGCTATCGTTTTCTGGTTGTAATTCTTAAAGATTACAATGAGATAGATAAAACATTACTATTGAAAATTGAAATGGCAAAATTAACATACTCGGATCTTATTTGAATTATTATTCTATGTTCATAAAATATACCAATAAAATGATAATGCTAAATCGCTCTTTAAATTTGAAAGAATTTAGAACATGTGGATAATAGAATGTGGATAGATTGGAAATTTATTTTTATTATTTAAAATGGTTGGAACTTGAAGGTCAACCTTCAATTTAAAGGAGGAATTCAGTACCTATTTACAAAAAACCTAAGATTAAGAAAATCTTTAAAAAAATTAACAGTTATAAATTAATCTAATTTACTAACAGTAAACTTAGTTTATTATTTTTATGCATTTGTAAAAACGTACTACTTATAAAACTTAAATATATACCTACAGTTAACTGAAGAACGATGAAAAGAAAGATTCACGTATTTAATTTATTCTATTTTATTGAAAATACTTAAAAAGTAATTAGTGTGTTGAATTTACTGCAACTGTATGGAAAATTGTTTGCTTCACACATTACACATTACGGGTTATCAATAATGATATAAAAATTATATTTTGGATAAAACTGCAGACACTACTGTGACGTTTCTAATAGTTAATGCGTAACGAAGTCTGTTATATAGCAAAGCCCGGGACCCTTCACAGCTAGTATTTAATAATAACGCATAATGCATAAGTACAATGCACCAAAAGTTTGCAAACTCCAAACTTTTATTCATTACGACGCATACAGATGTCATATATCAATTAAATTTTTTTGCAAAAAATGCTATGTTTTTCTTAACCTTACGCATTAGCATTAAATATTAAAATTATGGCTTATGCATGCATTATCATTACACATTAAAAAAGTAGCTGTGATTAGCTTGACAGTTGATCTTTCTGTTACACTGTCAGAAATAAAAAGAATAATAATGAAGTTTCCTAATTTGTATTATTCAAATATTGGAAATTATCTTAGCTGATCCATTTACGAGTATTTAAATCAAAAGTACATAATGGGGTCCGGTACCCATAAAAAAGTTGCATATATTTTGTCATATTATGAAAATATAACTAATTTTAAATGATTTTGTACCAAAATATTTTTAAAATATAAAACTTTTCATACATAATTTTGATAAAAACGATTAGCACTATAACGATATGACGTCACAACTGTATTTTTGTATCAGTGTACCAACCGAAAAGAATATAATTTTATATTATTCATAACTTGTGAAAATAAAATCCATATATTTATATGTCGTTCTATTTTACATGAAAATGTATGAAACATTTATCATTTTTATTAAAATATAACATATTTATTAAAAATCTTTATAACTACAGATTTTTCCTTTGACAAGGTACAAGTACAGTTTTCTGAAAGTGATAACTATCACTAGTTAATCCTCCTTGACATCAATTTTTGGCAGAATTACTGACATTGACAGATATAAACAACTTTATTCAGTAGGCGAAGTAAAATTACAGATATGACGTCACACAAAATTAATTAAATTTAATAAATATATATTTCAAAAACTATACACATTTGGAAAGTGTAACAAACGTTAAAATTCATCATTTTATTAAATCTTTCAGAAAAATAAATAAATTGAAAAGTAAGTACCGGACCCCATTTAGATTTTAGTCGCTTTACACCTTGACACCGTTTATGTTGTACTTTTTGACGTTACGTAAATTAAAATTTGGAAACCTAAATATGTAGTAAGAATAACGAGGCCGCAAAGTTTCAGGTTGTATTTATAAATTGATATGCATCACAGTAAAGGCAATATAAAAAAGTTGTTATCTTTCTTTAGTTTTCCATTGATATTTAAATTTAAATTCAAACATTTATTAGTTAGTTTTTGATGTAATTAGATGTAAATTTAATTAAGTAGATATCTAAATATATTAGTAATACAATACAAAAAATATGGTGGAATAAATTAGTCATTTGGAGACAGGAATAAAATCACGAAAATCAAATAGACGTCATATGTTTTATTTATGCACTTAAGAACACTTAACAACGATGAATCAAGCATGTTTCACTGAGACATTATTTAAATGTTGCTATATGCATAACGTGACCATTTTTTTACCTCAGGACGGGACAGCGTTTGAGGGGTGAGGGGGTTTGAAAACGGCGCCGCATGCGAATTTTTTTTTCCATTCAAGGTCAAATGCTTTTTATTTGAAAGTTACATTTTTTCAAGGGATGTGAAGTTGCATGTTTTTCCCCTTACCAGATCACCGGATATTTTATAAAAGAGAATATATTTAACGGATTGTTGACTTAGAACAAGCAGATCACAAATACGTACGATCGTACGTCGTATCACACAAAATATAAATAATTATAAACTGTCATAAAATTGAGATGAAATGATGAGCCATTTAATTTTGTAAAAAAAGAACTTATTTTACTATCTATTCAAAAACAAGGACATGGCAACTGTATTAATAATATGTAACTTGAATTAATCTTAGACGTTAGATTGCAGTTGCAGACGCATTTGTTTTATATATGTCGGCGGAGCAAATCAGTTTTAAAATGTCGGATCTAGTTTTCAAGAAGGAATGGAGCTCATTACATGATTTGTTGATGTTAGTCTTGGTAATCAAAATAAATAAAAAAATCAAGGTATAATAAATTATCGTTTGGTCCGGGACATTTTTGCTCTCGCTGGGGACAACGGGACAGACAGCCTGAAGGCGGGACGTTTGGTCACGTTAGATATGTACCTATAGGGTTGGAAAGCTCACAAATTAGATATTAAGTATTTCAAAATATAGGAAACAATGTACGAAACGGTAATGAAGTAGAATACCAACAAATGGTTTGATTGTTGTGTAAAAACCACAGTGACAATAGTTTGCCTTGCCTTGCCTTCTGAGTTGTGTTAGTGCAAACCGCAACAACGGCAAACGGCAACCATCTCGGCGTGACCACACTCCGTCATAAATTACCGTGGAAATTGTGATTGCAAAACTTTTACTTATTACTAACTTTTACTTTTCTTATGTTTACTGCGCTCAGGCGCACCTTTGTGCGCGGCCATTGTTCGTTCTTCACAAACCAATACTTTACCTATCCTATCTTCCTTTACTGCTAGTGCTAGTGAAAGTTATACAGCGAAAAATACACTGCACCATCATTTACTTTAGAAATCTCTCCGCCGCGGTTATTGTTCGCGAGAGTTGCTTCCACTTATTGGAAAACAAACAGCAAACAGCAGGATGTGATGTGATGAGTGCGGAAGTAACAAATGCTCGGAGGAACTATAAATTTCGAAATGTTGTTCATCTGACCAAGACTCGCACTTTATGCACATTTCACAGTTATTTTATTATAATTATCAGGTTATTTACTTTTAACACTATGAAATAAACATAGATTTTACAACCGGCTGGATCAAAAACTGCTCTAAGCTATTAATTTTTTAAAGGATTATGTTTGCGTTATTAACCATTAATGCAAGGACAGTTTACTAAGAAGTCTACCTAGCCATGAAACAAAAGACGAACGATAACTATTTTTTGTTGTCAGATTTGTGTGACATTTTAGGTTCACACAACAAGTTGTATTCAAATTGTATTATTTATTACAGTTCAGCGTAGAAATTTGGGTTAAAAATGAGTGAAACTAAATTGGAGCATCGGAGTGTTATAAATTCTTAATAAAAGAAGGCAATGGTCATAAAATTATTCATGAGCGAATGGTGGCCGTGTACGGGTAAGATGCACCAAGTTATTTTAAAGTAAAATTTTGGTGTAAACAATTTCGATGGGGAAGGGATTCGATACAGAATAATCTAAAATCTGGTCGACCACTTGAAGCACGCACTGCAGAAAATGTTCAACAAGTTGAAAAATTGGTGCTTACAGATCGACGGTTGAAGGTTTTTGATATTGCCAAGGAACTGTCTTTATATGACACCAGTGTTTGGAAAATTTTGCATGATGATTTGGGCATGAGGAAGGTGTCTTCACGGTGGATACCCAGATTGGTTGACAAAGCGCGGAAAGTTGCAGACATTATCAGGGACTGGGGTTTTACAGAACTACGCCACCCATTTTATAGCCCCGAGTTAGCACCTAGTGACTTTTTTATTTAAAAATATGATAAAAATTCTTAGGGGAAGAAGATTTGAATCAGACGAGGAGTTAATGTATGCTGTTGACAGTTATTTTGCAGATCTTCCAAAAAATTATTTTTTTGACGGAATGGTACAGTTAAATAAACGTTGGGAAAAGTGTGTTACTATTGAAGGAAGTTATGTTGAAAAATAAAGCATTGTTCAAGTTCAATGTGCCTTCATTTTCATAGCTAGGTATATTTCTTTATAAATTTCCCTCCAACGAAAAATAAATTTTTGAATCATGCATATCCAGCGTTTTGGATCTTCTGAGTCTGAGTCGCATCACCCAATAAAAATTTGTCTAATGCTACAAATAGAAATTAATATTTATTTATGACTTCAATTACTACATATTAGTAATGAGTATAATAAAACAAGGTTTACTTTTTAAACAAAAGATACGAACATAACATTTTTAATATGAACACTTTTCTGTTACGTTACTAAGGCATCTACTCTACTATCAAGTTTGATAGAAGCAGTAGCGATTTTCATGGGCTTTCTCCGTATTTTTGGTTCTAACTTTACTTTTTTTTTATGAATACTGCAAAATTTTGCTCACAAATATTAAATAAATATAGGTACTCCCAAAAAAATATTGTCTTGAAGAGCATGTTCATGAAGTGCCTAATATTTTTCTTTGGGCAAGTACAATTTAAAAATCCAATAAAGACACGACTTTTTTTTCATCTTGCATATCTTTTTTTGCAACTTGGCACTGTTACTCCTTGACGTTTACTGTACAACATAGTAAAAGTCCTCGTGAGTGGGTGGTGAGCGCGGGGTGGGGGGCCCGGTTAAAGGTTTATCAAAAATCTCCGAAACTATAGGCGAAAAACACTTTATACAGTGTAACACCAAAATCGACCACCGCCATTATTTTCTTTATTATTATAGTTACAAAGAAAAAATATACTAATGAATAAAGTTGTAGGAAACCAAGGGAGACGTCCTATTAGATAAATTATTTTTTTAAATCAGTGGTTCTCGAGTTACATCACAAAGTTATATTTTTTCAAATGGGATTATACTAATTTTTTATGCCTATTTCATAGCGCATTTTTTCTGAATGTACCATGTAGTTTTATATCCTTACATAATAAAAATATTGACAAAAATCCAATTTAAATTTAAATTAATTAATTTTTTTAGTTATTTTTCAGTAGTCATAACTTGCTATCTGTCAATTTGAATTATTTAGGATGGATATCAAATAAAACACTATTTATAAAGTTATTTATTTTATTTATTGAAATTTCAATTCAATTTTTTTCAATATTTTTATTATATATATAAGGATATAAAACTAATACATGGTTGAATTCACAAAATAATACACTTTCGAATAGGCATAAAAAATATCTATAATCCCGTATGAAAAAATATAACTTTGTGTTTTAACTTGAGAACCACTGGTTTAAAAAAAAATTCTTCTTTCGACGGATGCCCCCCTTGATCTCCTATAACTTTGTTCTATAGTATTTTTTTGTAACTATAATAATAAAGAAAATAATGGTGGTGGTTTGTGTTGGTGCTACATCCTGTATAAAAAATTAAAGTCTTTTTTTTGTAGGATTAATAGTTTCGAAGATTCAAGGCGGACACAGCAAAAGGCTTCGCGAACAATACTTTTTACTAAATACTTGCTATATTTATGTTTATATACCGAGTGTATTACGAAATGCGGGCCATACGCGTTTAACATGGGAAAACAGTTTTTCCTTGCGAAAAAGTGGCCTATCAATTTTGGACAAAACTGTTTCAAATAAATGTTTTAGAGAATAAAATTCTGCATCTAAGTCAGTTATCATATTTTATTGTGCACGTTCCGTAACTGAGCCTAGTGGAGAAGTGCTGGGTAGAAGGAATTTTTAAAAATTCGCTTCAATTTTTTCCGAGATTTTTTAATGACCTCTAAGAAGATACCTTGCATACCTAATAAAATAACCAAAAATATTCACTTTGTTCAAAAATTCAGGAATCATTATATTTTGTAGTTTTGTGTGAGCTGAAAACTAATAAAATATAGCCTAACATTTAATTGTAAATTACAATATTAACCATAATATGCAATTTTAATTCTTAAACAATAATACGAAAACAAATATATTACTCGTGTTCATTGTTATGAAAATTTATGTAAATATTTTATTTTCTGTTAATTTTAATTTGTAATAAACTGTAACTTGTATAATTCATGAAAGCGATTACAATAAAACAATAAGTGATTAGTTTGTTGATTTGCAAAATCAAATAATTTACATTTCAATAATATTTTATGTTTATTAAATGTACATTATTCAGTAAACACTGTAACGTATATTTTATCAGAAAATTCTTTTATTTTGGTTCGAGTGTTTACTAAAATGCTTTTCTACATGTTCAGAATATAAACTAAGTCGTTTACAAAACGAGAAATATGTTAAACAGATATTGTTTGGTCATGTAATTAATAATGTATGAAACAAAATAGTTTTATTAACATCACCATGTTAGTTTCCTGTTGTTATTATCTCTTGTTGTGTTTCAGTGACACTTTAGCAGTATTAAGTATTACATTCATTAAAATTCAAACTTTAATGCATCAGATAGAAAACATCATACGTGCCGACATAGAAGTTTTTATCGGATTTGTCGTGCAAAAATGTCTGCTCTTATTAACTTTTTCACACTAAAAACAAATGGTACTACAAAACTTTAATCGTGTACCAGAAGATTTGGAAGATAATTTTAATTATGTTTTTTGTGATGTTTCTAACAAAAAATTCATTTCAAACTTAATAATTTTGCCTGAAGATACGTTAAATTGTAGTTATGTCATTTTTGCAAGAAAAAACTATGTAACAATCAGCGTGTTTTAAAATCTAATGACCTCCTGCTATTCCAATATGTCGATACATTAATCTAAATTGAAAAATGGCTATTAATATTCCACTAGACAAATAGATTTCATTAAATCAAATGGGTTTTTCTGAAATAACATAATGTAGGTATTTTAACCGCAGTCTTAAGCATTATTTTTTTTAAAAAAAAACAAACTTTGAAATATGAAAAGAATTATTAGTGTAATAAAAGAAGTAACTACTACTTTTACTTTAGCATTCTGACAATATTTTTATGTTCATGTCACGGTCAAGGCCAGAAACCGGCTAATTATATAAACTCTTCATTCGTACATTTGCCAAATTGCGAAATAATTATTTGTACCAGTGAAAACGTAAATTGACCACAATAACTTGTTCATTATTTGAAGTGTGTCGTTTAGGTTAGAATACATTAAATGTTCGGTTAAACGCTAAATTGCAGTAAAAATTACGCCCCTGTAAAATTTTAGTATATAATTTTTCGCAAATTTAACGCTGTGAAAGTCTTAACTATCTTGTTCCATTTAAGCCATTCAATATTGTAGAGAATAGGGCATAGTTTTAAACTCTCTGATTGGCTGAAATAGACCATTTCAAAAATTCAATGCGCATGTGCAAACTTTAGACAAAGATAACAAAAGTTAGTGCCGTATACCCATCTTTGTTTACGATATGACAGATGACAGTTCGATTATTTTTGTTGGTTAGTAATTGTTTCTTCATTGGAAAAGTAATTAATAATAATAATTATGACGGGTACTATACGTTGCGTACCGGATTGTAATAATAATTGAAAAAATCGTTATTTATGATATGTGTTAAAAGTGACATTTTATTTTGTGAGAAGGAAGTTTGGAACACGAAGCGTAGCGGAGTGATCCAAACCTGCGAACAAAATAAAAGCACTTTTAACACGTATATCATACACTATTTTTTCTACAAACACAATTTTTTAATTTAAATTTGTATTTATAATTTTTTGACATTCACTTTTAACACTGGTGTCAAAAGCAACAATGATCCGTCACTTTTAACACCCGTGTCATAAAATGACATTAACGCTAAAATCAAATATTAAAAAGCCCACTTTTAATAGATTTGTAGAAAAAAACATTTGTTTTCATTCTTTTTCTCAAAATATGAACGGAAGAAAAGAGTGGAATAAAAAGACAGGAATGGATACCAAAAAAGTTTATAAAATATCTGGAAATTAAATTTATTTTAATATTACTTGAAAGAAATCATCGCAAGATAAATATCCTAAATATTTTCCTGATAGTTGAATAATCTAAAATCAAAAAATAGGTTACTACATCAAATCTAATCATATTAACATAATTTATAAATAACTGATGAGAATATACTCCATTTATTTCGCTAAATTTTAATTTTCAGCATAAACATTTTACTTTTTATTTAAATTCTTTTTGACATTTCTCGTACGCCGCCATTTAACGGCACTAAGTTTTTAGTTCAAAAAATAAACACGTAGAGGTCGCGGACATTTTTGAAATGGTCTATTAGAGACAAAAGACAAGTTTACCCAATGAAATTTCGGCTATTTAAAACGGGCGCTTATGTGAGCGCCATCTGCTGATTGGCTTAAATGGAAGGGGTTATACACTAAAATAAAATATTGTACTTCTTTCAAGACTAAAGTCTGGTTTTTGCACTTTTCATAAGAAGGAATACAACAAAATATAAAAGTATACACATGTATCGCACCGTTTATGCAGTTTTGAGATAAAAGATAAAACATAATACATAAGAAATGACCAAATTTTATTTTTTGTGTTTTATCCTTGTGAAAATGTGTCCACTGCGCATGCGCAGGTTTCAGGGTCTAGTTCTTGTGGTAAGAAAAGGCACCTATTAATTTAAAATGTTGTTGATGACATTCAGAGTTTCATATAACCTAAAAATAAAAAAAGAACAAGACTCTTTTTAATTGACTTAATACAAAATTTAGTGTACTGTATGATAAAAGTCGTCCGAATTGTAAGAATAAAAGAAAATGTTTGGAAAAATACAGTAGAGGAATTAACAAGTTAGTGTGAGTGTGTATAGTTTAGTTTAAGATCATTTCTTTGACTTGTATAATCCCTGCAATTTCGACTACAATAGCGAAAACCGCAATAGAAAATAGATTTTACTTACAATAAGCTCTTTCGGTTTCATAAACGCTTAAACGACGACTATATAGAGAATTGACCTGGAAAATTTCCAATTCGTACCGAATTTTCTAGGTATACTTACAAGTGCCATACTTGTTAATATTGCAATGTCAATAACGCAATACATAATTCTGTTTTCTATTAAACTCATTATCGTTGCTAAAAGTAGTACCTCTTGGGTGGTTCCGGTAACCTGGTTTTAACAAAAAAAATCTCTACTATATTTAATATTAAATATATGAAAATAATTTTATCACATGGAAAATTATCAGCAAATAGTGGAATACTGCCCTCGAGTAACAGCATCCAGTGAAACAATTTGTTAGTGGTCGTTTTTGCAAAGCATTTTTACTAAGAAAATTTCCACAGTGAGTACTTCTCAGGTCAATTCTCTACATAGTCGTTGTGTAAGCGATTGTGTACCGAAAGAGCTTGTAAGTAAAACCTATTTTTTATTTGCTATAAGATCACCAAATGCGGTTTTCACTATTGTAGTCGAAATTGCAGGGTTATAGAAGTCAAAGAAATGATCTTCAACTAAACTATACATAGTTTTCGATTTATATCAAGTTCTTAATTATTACTTTTAATATTTTAATTGCACAATGTATGATTTGCTGACAAAACATGACAGTTAAATTTAAATGCAATTAAGTTCAATATTTTTATTAAATATTGGTATTTCTGTGATTAGTTGAAACTTCTTATGCTTTATGTAAATTGCATACACTGCCATTGATATCTCTTAATGAAAATAGTACTTAATAAACAAGTAAAAAACTAAATTGTTCAAACTGAAACATATACTTCCTGTGCAAATTCCACATAAGTAAATAATACATAGTTAGTCATAACATTTATAGCAATATTAGTCATGTTCGTAATACTTATAAACGCCCTCGACAATACCACTGATTCACCAAACCAAGTAGTTTGTTTGAATTTAAATAAAGTGGCTTGTCTTGAAAATTCAAGCTTTTTAAAATTTCAGTTCCATTCAAAGCTTGGCTTGGGCTTGATGAAAATAAAGCTTCTCTTTTCTTGTGCTTGATGAAAGCAAAGCTTGGCTTGGCTTGGCTTGATCTCTAAACGGTACAGATTTATTGTCATTACCCAAATCTGCAACTAGAAGCAGTTTGCATACTCAGATATGGGTAGATAGTGTGCTATGATGACATATCTGTGGTTTAATGCTCGAATAACCAACCATGCCAACATGATATTGACTAACTAAAGTCATTGGAACTAGTGAGTCTAGGAACTTATAGGAATTAGCATCCATTAAACAAATGTCATCATAAAACAAATAGACACTTATCACTATAATAACCAATGTAGAAATATTGTAGTCGCCATCAAATAAGTATGGACTGCTGCTTGCCTGTAACCTTGCTCTGCCTTGTTGCCACTTCTACATAATTTAGCATTTTCAATATGACCATTTAAATGTAAAAATCTTCAGCCGATACTTATTTGACGACAATCATAGTAAAATCTTGATGGCTTTAGCGTCATAAGTCCAAATGAAAATTAGATTTAGATTTATGGTTTATACTTTATATTTAAAGCCTTTGGCCGCATATTATGTAATGACTTCATCCACAGTTCAGAATTTAGGGTCTCTAAATCCAAATCATACAACTAAACATTGCAACGTCCAAACTTTAGGTTTATGATTTAGTTTGACGTCACAAACTTAACCAATGAGAACGAGTCTGAAATAATATAGATATATACACCCATCTTTATTTAGTATCCAATTGGTAGATTCGGCTTTTTATACAAATGCGAGAAGAACATAGAGACTGTCATAACTTAATTGCTGAAATATAACCAATAATGCCAAGCGAATAACAATTTCACGGCGCACAGTCTTATCGAGTAGGTACCGATATTTTAGTCTTGTTTTTGAAGTATTTACACAGATGTCTGTACATATCAAAACTAATTTTCAGGTAATTTAAACTTACATTTATGAATGACTTACTTAAACCTCAGTGCCGTAATTAGGGCATGGCAAAGGTGGCGCACGCCACGGGCGCAAAATTCTTAGGGGCGCAAAATTTTAATCATTTATATGGTTTTAGGTCAAATATTTCTAAATTTTACAAGAATATAAAATTAAAATTCGTAATTTCGTCTACATAAAAGGGTTCTTACACTTTTTTAGCCTAGGATGATCTCTCAAAGAGTTATATAAAAAATAGTTAGCCAGAATAACAACTCCTTTATGTCATGTATTATACCTTGTTCCATTTTAGCCATTCAGTATTGTAGAGAATAGGAAATAGTTTTGACCTCTCTGATTGGCTGAAATTGGAGACAAGAAACAAGTTTACCCAATGTGATTTCGGCTAATTAATACTGGCGCTGATGCGTGCGCCATCTACTGATTGGCTCAAATGGACCAGAGTATAGACGATTTATGCCGTTGAGCGGTTCGCGACTAACTAACAACTTAAAGTTACATGAAAATCCTCTAAAATTTTAAACATTTGCAAATCGGTTTAGATCTCATTTCATCTGAAATTTCGGCACGTATAAATACCTACATAAAACTGTTCATCTTTAATCGAGTCAAAATTTCAGATGAAAATATGAGAACTAAGCCGACTTGCAGATGTTTTAAATTTTAGGAAATGTTTATTTTGTTTTTATATTCTTGATATGTAGGGGCGCAAATAAAAATTTTGCCACAGGCGCTCAAAACCCTAGTTACGGCTCTGTTAAACCTAAACAAAAACCATAAAGGTAATTTTCATTTGTGAATGCACCTTTAGACAGTTTAAATCACAAAATTAGTGACACATTAGATTCACAGAAAAGTGCTGTCGACATTATTAACAAAATACATTTTGTACCGTTTTTTATTTAATCATATCCTTGAAAAAAAGTAGTCATTTAATTAGTTATGTTGAATAACAGCAGATAATATACTTAGGAAAATGTTATTATAATATTATAAAAAAACTTTAACAAACAACGACATTATTTTTATAAAAAAAGAAAATGAAATTCTGAAAAATCATGGTTGTAAGAAAGTCGTATCTATCCATCATAACTATGAGTAACTTATTCACAGAAACGGTTTAAATTTAAACTAGTTATTTTGTTGATACATATCTGACTAGCACGTTTCTTCCATTTCGCAAGTATCAGATGGTAGATGATTTTGCAAGCTCTCGGATGCTCTGCTTGTTATTTTGCGACTGCTCGTCACGATTTAAAGTTCGTCATGAACAAAAACAGCTTTCAACCAGAGATTTATTTTTATATCCAACACGCGTCATGTAATTTAATTCGGCAAAGTGCAGACATATTTTGTTCTTTTTTATTCGTGTTTCCTCTGAAAGACCTTGAAATTATGAGTTTTCTCTGTGTTTAGTGGCATTTAATGCCCATTTTGCGTCAAAGTAGTTACTTAGTTATCATTGCAATAAATAACATACTTACATTTTAGGTATCAAGTAGTTCGACAGTTTCAATCCTCAAAAAGGTTATAATTACGGGTATTATATTTTCTTGTTTACAACATTTCTCATGACACTTGACTAAAATACACTTTTAACAAAAGGCATTTTTTTGAATTCGATCATGTTAAACATTAAAGTAAATATTGCATTAATGTTAAAGCATCTTTATTTACATTCGAAGTTGGCAAATATTGTCAACATTGTAATATTAGTAAAAGTAATAGCCTTTCTCCAACACCCATTTTTAAAGCAACATTTTATCTATTGGAATCTTCTTACTAAAGCAACAATTTAATGATTGTGAATCAAAAAATAACACTGGTTAAGACATTTTTCTTTATAAAAATTATAGACCTTCAACTTTTTTAACAAATCTTTTGCGATCTTTTCGGGTTACTGGGTAAATTTTATCCATAATTTTTACTTTCTGCGATGTAAAATAACTTAATACTCTTTTCCCTTTCTGATGGGATGTTGTTATTAAAAAAAATTAATCCTGTTTAAAATCATTCATTTTCATTAAAAAGGAAATTGTACATTTCAATTAATTACATATATTTTTTTCGGGTCAATCCGAACGCTCATTTGTTCGGGTCAATCCGAACGCTCATTTATTCGGGTCGTGCCAAGATGATAATCGGCTCAACTTTTCCAATATATGAATATATTTAAAAAAAGAGGAAGAGGACAATATTTCAATTGACAGAAATAGCAATAAACAAAATATTCACTTTTTTCAGTCATGGCACTCTTCTTAATATCATATTTTGGGGGAATTAATATAAAATTTTACAAATTTTTTTCTCAAAAATTTTGTTATGTAAGCTTATAAAAATTATATATCGTTGGATTCAGAATAAAGAGCTCTATTGAATAAGCTAAAATAAAAAATCTGATGTGGACACCACACGACTTCCTTGTACGCAAGACCAATATGAAGATGAAGTATAGACCCAATTATACGTGTTTGACGTAATTTGACATTAACATCTATTTTTTATTTTTTGTCCTAATACATAGCAAGCTTCATTACAAAATCCAAAAAGTATAAGTTTTAAATTTACATATCTCGCTTATACAAAGGGCTAATTTAATAATACTTGATGTGCTAGATGCAGAATTTAATTCTCTAAAACTTTTATTTGAAGCATTTATTTCTAAAATCAAAATAAAGCCATTTTATTCGAGAAAAACTGTTAACAACTTCAGGTAATATATCACTTCTGGTTAGCCTGTTTTAACCAAAATCTGCTATGTTATTCGTACAGACGTCACGCCGAAATTAGTCGGAATGGATTCAGGGATGGTCAAAATGGATATTTCCGTTGAAATCTCAAAACCGAAATTTTTCGCGATTACAATACTTCCTTTACTTCGTACAAGGAAGTAAAAAGGTGGTATCCATATTTGCTAATTTAACCAACTTCGTATCTCTTATAGTTCTCCAAATCGCAATGGTGGCCACTTAAAAATGAACATCTTGTATAGCTATTTTGTTCTTGTTTTTCTTATTTTTATGTAAATTATGATATTGACAAATTTTATTTAAATTTTTAATAAGATTAATATATCTAATCATACATTCAGTGTATGTAGAAATTATATTAGAAAGTATTTACAAATGTCGGATATTGAATTATAAATTAGCTCTGTCATTTCCCGATCTCAATTTTTGCCATATTTGATATTCAAACCGTGGAACCTCTAAACGTCACAATTTGCTATTCTATTCTCTTTAACACGCTCAATCAAACGCGCCTTCAATCGTTGAGGTGAAATTATAGATCGTGTTAATCTTTTTTAACAATTCATTCTTATATAAATGCTGATTAAATGTTTTGACTTTAATTCAAAGTTTTTTCTATTTTAAAATTAGTTGAAATTAGTTAGAAAGATAGAGTAAAACAATTTTTTGCAGCAATTTCAAGTAGACCTATAATCAAAGCCATGAAAGTAAGGTCACTTTGCTAATCGCCTGCCAGGCACTCAGATAAAAAATTTAGTATATTTTAATAGAGATTTGGGGATCTTAAATTTGATCTATAAATCTTATGTTACGTATCAGATTTAAACAATAAAAAATTGAGTATATGGTTACGTAGAACAATTATTATGTTGATCGTCCATTACTTCCAAGAATTGTTATCGTGTTTGTTATATCGACCACTCGAACCTCCAACAATACGTCTAATGCCGCATAATATATAATTTAGTTATTATTACTTATGTTCAATGAACCATAATATACATATATAATTCAATCAAATTATAAACATGCTGCAAAATGAACTTGAATTTTTTGCAATGCTGATTGGACTTGAAATTACCACTTCGTACTTCACGGATTTACTGTTTGACTGAGGTTTTTTTTTTTAATCTGTGATACGAGTCTTTATTAATTCTTTTATAAAATTATGTATTTAGATAATACAAAATTGGTTAAAATGTGAAAAAATTCTTGACTGTGGTGGTGTCTCAGTCAAACAGCGATTACTCTTACAACATTGACATTTCGGTGCACACTTGCACCTTCTTCAGGGTCTATAACATTTAATAAAACAAAATAGTACATACAAAATAATATGGACATTATGACACCATGCTGAGATGAATGAAAACTTCAATAAATAGTTTTTTGATTCTATAGTTACCGGTATTATAAAGTTAGCGAATCGTTAAAATTCAAACAGTTGTATGAAAAAAATGTTGGGATCTTTAGTTAGTGTATTGTTTATCTAGCAACAGTATCAATACAATAAACAAGGAGCACATTGACGATAAATATCAATGTCATAATCCATAAACATGTCGAGATCGAGTAAAATAATAATTATTAAAACTGGATAAGTAAATGAAATAGAAGTAGAAATTTTAATAAATTCAATTGATGAAGCTGTTGGTCACTTTTTGCATTAGGTACACAAATAACTTTTTTCGATATTAAAATATACAATAAAGAATTATTCACGTAAGATGACTATTCAGGGTCATCTATGAACCGTCTGATATAATATTACTTGCAGATAACCACTGCATTTCGAGCCCATAGGCGTGCAACGCGAAATATGTATGGATACCTTTTATTTTATTTTTATTTGAAAATTTTGTTTCTTTTTAAATGCTTTTCTCAAAGTTTTATCTTCTTCTACATAAGTTTTTGCATAAAACAGAAATATAGACTTGACGTAAACCATAAAATAATAATTTGATTTTAATGTCAACGCTACTGGATAAACATTGGTGCAGAGTAGTAGATAATTACATGTCTGTAACTCTACGACATACGTCACTTCTAGAGTGTTAGAAAGTAATGACGCTATTTACGTATATCTGTCACACCACATGAATTAAATAGCCATACGTCATACTAATGCAGAAATTATATATAAATAACGGAAATTTTAAAAATTGCACAATTGCATCGGGTACTAAATTCGTTATGAAATAACTGCCAGAATAAAAAAGGTTCTTTATATCGTAATTAAAATGTATATTTACATTGTATTGTAAAAATATTTTCTGAACACATACCACATACCTATATTAAAATTTTAGTAATCCGTTTACTTTTTTTGCTAATGACCTGAGTCATGTAAAAGGATTTTTTGCTGACCCACAACAAAAAGTTTTTGCCCACCCATGATCAACCGGAATCAATCAAATTTCAAAACTGTCACACACATTAAAAATATCTATTAAAGATTTTTCATAGTCATTCTAATTTCACTATGACATTTTGACATTCAAAGATTTCCATATATGTTTACTTTTTTTACATTTATCCTTTAGTAATTTTATCAGATTATAAACATGCAATGTCAATCCGTTTCATTACAATTGCACAAAAACGTTGCCAATTAGTACATACTTGAACAATATAAAAGCCTGTGATTTAAAAGCAATTAACTGTTCTCGTTTAATCTTATAAAATAAATAAAACAGTCACATCAAAGTAATAAAAAAGTATAATTCCCTATTGAAAGCATCGTTTTGTGAGAAAATACTAGTGTGATACATAATCTATCAAAGGATTCTCGCTTCTTTAGTCGGACCACCGTAGCTGTAACACAAGGACGGCATACAAGTGCGAATGAACACATTGAACATGAGGCTTTAAGTGCTACTTCACTTGAGTTTGCTTTAATTCTATTAACTTGCTAACATTCAAATAATTCTACTTTCAGTACGAGGTCAAGTACTGTAAACAAAGAACTGTCATAATATAGTAAATGTAACCATGAATTATTTTTTTCCTTTCATGGTTGTATTTTTATAAGAATGATTCAGTTTCCATATTGAATCTCATTTTTATAAGAAGTGATTAGTAAAATAAATAATAGTTTCCGGGAAGTACATAGTAAAATTTGTGCAACACTTGGAAAGCATATTATTTGTTTATTTCAAATAACATTATCGTTCATTATACTTCAAATATTATCAACACAATTTGATAATTTGTTAACATCACCAATCGATTGTATTTTATGTGCGTTGCAATGTATAATAGCAATTTGTGCAAACAATAATAATGTTCAAAAACTGCCTAAACAAATACATACTTTCTTTCATCAGTAGAAAGTTACTGAACTTTTTAACTAATTTATATAAGTCTGGATCGATTTATGTTGTGATTTTTGCCTATTACAAGTCAAAGTAAAATACCTAATGTGCTTGATTACAACAATGAAAATTTGATTACAATAATGAAAATGACTCATTATGCAAGAGATATTATAATTATTGTCACACCGTATTGTAAAAATTAGGCTTTTTTTGCTCTTACTTTTTTTCTTAGTTTTAATCAAGGGGGATCCAGAAAATATTTCGCGTAGGGGCCCAAGATTTCATTATGTCACTGTACCGCATATTCAAAATGTCAAAATTATATTTAATTTTTCCATAATTCACCAAAACTATATTCCATATATGACAGGTGCATGACATTTGAATATATCATTGCCGTACGTTGATTCATTTGATATTTGTTTCGCATACCTTCGTAAAAAATCTTTAAGTTATTCCTTTTTATTGTGGCTTTTAATAAAGAGCGTGACAAATTTCTACTTGAAGCATATTTTCGTTGGAGTGAAAGTAAAGAAAACGGTTTTTAGGATATTTTTATGACAGCTAGCAAAATTCGAAAGGTACGCCCATGAAAATAGTAATGCTGTTATATTAAGTAAGCGGCAAATGTCAAAATCATATGGAACGGTACGCTTCAGCCATTTTTGAATATTCTGTATCTATAACGATTATGTGCTATAAAAATTACTTTATTTATACAACGTAACGGTAAAAAAGGAACATATTGTTTTTTTGCTTCAAAATACGGAAAGGAGATCCAATGGTTTGCGCACTACTGCGACTTTAAGAGATCCGCACCAATAAGGTATACATCCCGCAATAACACGTGCCTGCGGGGCATTTCCGGGTGGCTTCATCTCTTAATCGCTAGGGCATGGTCCTAGAAACATGTATCAGAAAATTAATGGTGGGAACAAATATTCGCCCTTAACATCCTGACTGATAACTCCAGTTATCTTTAGTTGTTTCGATTTACACCAAATTTATAACCGTCTGTTTTGAGAAACAATATCGTATCTTAAAATCTTGGGCATCATAAATATTAAATGGATCCTTGCGATCTGGAACTATGCGAATTCTACTAATTGCTATAAAACTTACAAATTTACGTCATAGTGAACAATATATTTTTTAATTTGTTTGCATTAGAGCTCTATTTATAAGTAAAATAATTATCGTATCAATCGATTATTATTCTAGCATTGTTATATTGAAATAATAACTATGAAAATGTTGATTACAACAATGAATATATTGATTATAACCCAAGAATATTGATTACAAGAATGAATTCCACAATGAATCCAATATTTAAATACCTATTACCATTTTGTAAAGAATCAAATGCATATACAATTCTGAAATATGTATAAAATTGTTGATTACAACAAACGATTTAGATTATAGCCTATTGATTACAAGAATGTATCTAAGAAAATATGATCAATATATTAAATCTAGAAAGTTTATTTTAAACTGTAATTTGCAAATTTTACATCATGAGGGGAAGGTGCGCTAAAATGTAACATAGCACAAAGGCGCCTAATACCCTCGGAGCGGCCCTGTTAACAATATCTAAAAATCACAAGCAATGTCGAAATATGAACGCTCTGTCAAAAGATAATTGAACGCTGGCGTGCAATTAATGTGACGTTATGTCAGATGAACTGTGACAACGCGTCGGAGCTTTGTGCAACAGATTTTTCACTCAACAACGCGTCAGTTGGCTTTGTGCAACGAGTACTTTGATCTGACGTTATGTCACATCATCTGACATGATGTCAGATTTCTGACAACACTTTCTACAACTGAGCATAAGTTCTAGATTGCAATGCGTGCCATTGGTGATAAACATACATCTAAATACAGCAAATATGCAAATAAATTCATTTGTTTCATTAATGATATAAGCTGGAACTATATGAGTTGCACTTTCTGTGCTTTGGATTTGAATAATGAATATGAAATATGCAATATACACAATTTTCATTCCTGACAGTCATCTGGTTTAATAGTACAAATTATTGATAATGCTGAAATGCAAATATACATGCTAAATATACGAATGCAAAGCCTAAATAACATACCAATATTATTTTATTCTTTTTTATAGCCTACTGGAAATCATTACTTTCAAAGGCCAGTAAGATTTTCTGTTTAATAAATGATTGATGATAATAAGTAGGTACCTACTGCTTATACGTATTTATTCTTATTTATTCCAAAATAGCATTTTATTATTGGAGATTAGTTATATAAGTATTTTTTAACATTTTAACTAATGAAATCACCAAATTATGTTAAATATATTATATTACACTATTTCATAAAATAGGTGAATATGTGATATGGCTTTGGGACTGATGTTAAAACCACAATTCCTCTACTGCAAAGTCAAAATACAATATATAATTTATGATTTAGAAATGGCCCACTGGGGTCAACTTCCCACATCATTGGTTGCTCGTTTAGTTGTTCAGTATAAGCGCTCTAGTCTGTAGATTGACGTAGTCAACAAAGATAAAAGGCTTAATACATTATACCATTTGATACAACGTACCTACATATATTTACATTTTAATAAAGATTATTTTAAAATCTATTAACAAACATTGCCATTTAATTTCTTTGAATTGATATAGACGAAAATATTTTGTAAAAATTCTTAAAGTAATTGTCCAATTTTAATAATCAATACAGTAATAACCTAAAAATTCATAATTTTAAATTTCTATATAAGAAATATGTTTTACTAGTGTTTATCCGGAAAAAAATGTATAGGTCACTAGATATAGACAAAAATGTAAAATTTGTAGTTTTTTATTTCTACAAATAACTTCCAAGGTTCCAATTATGAAATAATACTGAACTTTGGTTTGAACTTATTTAGGACACTTTTTATGCTTATTTTTTATCACTTATATTAGATGGTGTTATAATTTTTATCGCTATATAATTTACCATTGTTCATTTGTTTCAAACAGCAACAATGCATTAGTTGTTATATTTATAGGATAAAAGCAATGGTTGTGACAATGAAACAAATGAAAAACACTATTATAGATTATATTTTTTTTATTTACATTTCTTATTTCCTAATTTGGTTCTCAAAATTTCAATATTTTATACAGACGTCATAGTATATACAACGACACTCCTATTCATCGATATTTGAAAATTGTTGACTGATTGAATATAAATGAAAATGAAGAAAATAAATTTAAAAACAAGCAGTCGGTCGAGCAGTCGGTATTACTTAATTTTTGTTTGTTGTCATTCATCTGTTTTCACAGAAATTAGACCATATTGTATATTTTAGTGATGCAACAGATAGTGGTTTTTTAAAAAGCCGGATAACGAATATACGGCTCAATCAGAAAGCTGGATAATAAACTTACAAATCTATTTTTATTAGTTTATTATTCTAAATGTTATGCTACTTTGGTTCACTGTATTACACTTAACAATAAATCGACCGATGTATTGATCGATTGCGAGTATATAGTATAGTAGAGTATATCATCACGGCATATTACCCATTGCTGGGTGTGCCAATCTGCTTTGTACGCAGATATCGGTAATGATGATAACATATTTGCACCGTGCGGGCGTTTACCAGGCGTCACCTCACGGGCACTCATTGCTGGCGTGGAGAGTGCACCACAGGGGTCAATTGCGACCTTTAATTTATCGGTACGTGTAAAACAGAAAAATCGATCGATTTATTTACGAAAATAAATTGATCAATAAATTGATGAAATAGAATGAGTTCTATTTTCCTTAATTTTTCGTCGATATTTTAGAGAATTTTTGGTTATTTTTCTAATGTCAACTCTATAGTATTTGACATTTCAAACTATATTGAATGTATGCTTGCTTCCAAGGTTATAATAGGCTACTTGCGTGGTACTGAAAATTTGATATCTATCACTAAATACCTAAAGTAAAGTTGAACACGAATGTAAAAATATAAATTTTATTTTAAAAAATTTATTTGTTTTTTAATAAATTAAGAAAGAAGATTTTCTTTGACGTCATTATTTTGAATTGGAGAAAAGGATACATATTTAAGAATGTAACCTGTATGCTCTGTTCCATTTAAGCCTTTCAGTAGATGGCACTGACAACAGCGCAAATCTAGGGTACCTTTATAACCAGGGTATGGCCATGGCGTGGCTCACGTTTCGTCCGCCATTACCGGGACATCTGTTATATGTGTTGTTCTTGCGCAAAGTATTATGTATTTTCGTGGCTATTTGTTTTATTTTAATGAAAAACACATTTAATTATCATTTTAATATGTATTTAAAGTGTAAGTAATATATTTTATCTTATTTACTTGTGTAGTTTGTTAAGATACACATCACGATTACTGTCACTGAAAACAACTAAAAATTACCAATATTAAGCACAATCATTTAAATTTTTAAAAGGTAAGTTTAGAATATACAATTATTATGTAAATAAGAACTACAGATATTAAATTAGATGTGATAATAACAACCCATGTCATATATTCTACATAACTTCTAAATGTATATCTTAATAATAATTGTGTATCTCTTAAATAAATAAATTTTTCTTACCTTTATAAATTCACAGTGTGATAATTTAATATTATTATATAATATAATATCACATTTATTACAAATAAATAGGAAAATCAATTACCGACAATGGCGGCGATCTTGGCCCATGGCCATACCCTGGTTATAAAGGTACCCTACGCAAATCTAAAGTAGCCGAAATTACATTGGGTAAACTTGTTTCTTGTCTTTAATTTCAGCCAATCAGAGATGTCAAAACTATTCCATATGCTCCGCAATACTGAATCGCTTAAATGGAGCAAGGTATAGATGGCGAGCGAGTGCGAGTTTTAATTTGATTTTGACAGTTTATTTTTCTGTCACTGTCTCTTTTCTTTATTATTTACAATTTGCGTGCTTTCTGTTACTTTTATTACGTATTTCGATTTGTTGAGCAGGATTTTAAAGGATTTTAATTTAGCTTATACTCGTACAAGATTAAAATGACAAACGAAAATATTAACCTCTAAACTATTATTCAAACGTCAAACAGATGATCTGTCATACTTAAATTACCCGCACATGCCGTTGCTATTGGACGTACCGATATTATTGCTTTACGGCCAGTCATTGGCCCGGCGTAATATTACGTCATACATGGCGGTAATTTAAATATTAAAATTTCATTAATATTTTTTCTGGCCAATTAATGAAAATTTTGCCAAAAGAAAAAATATGGGTAGCAAGTGTGTATCGTCTCTTCAAAAATATTAAATAAAAAACTGGTAAGTAGCCCATTATGTACACTGGGTTGCAAAAAAATCGCGTACACCTATTTTTTGCTGTATTGAGTCGATCTTGATTTTTAACTTGTCAATGTCACTAGTGTCAATTAAGACGTCAAAATTAACATAAATTCAAATACATACTTCGTTGTTCTTTCATTTTTGTGGAATATATTTGTAATTTAACAGTAGGTAAATTAAACACAATGAAGAACTAACTCCATAATAGATCAAATAGTGATGACAGTGACAACATTATCAATTTTTACATTATTTACAGAGCTAAAAAATTACTAAAACTCGATTACTTGATGATTAAGCTGTACGCGATTTTTTTGCAAGCCAGTGTATATTCACAAATTTTACTCATTTTTAACAAGTACGCTACATTTCAAAAACTACAAAAAAAAACTGAAGCGCTGTTGGTTAAACTCTAACCTCAGAAATATATAAAATAGTACAGGATGCCCATTTTAAAAATTCCCACCTGAAAATTCATGAATAGGCAATTCATGAAACATTTCATGACTTGGTTTTTAAAATTTTGTTTTGCTTTTATACCTACTGTGATTATTCGATTTTAAATACTAATATTCGCCAAATGGCTTACGAAATGTATTGTTTTGCTTACTTTTAAAATTTCAGGCGGGAACATATAAAATGGGCAGCCTGTATTAAGAAGTTGGTAGTCCTAATTTCAACAAAAATAAATTGAAAGAAAATCGTTAAATACAAATTCTCAACGACTTGCAAGATAAATTGATCGATTTATCCGTCAATAAATTGAACGATTTATTGTTAAGCGTGAAACCGCTATTATTTTATTTTATTTTATTATCATACCTATAGTTGGAATCTTTGAGATGTATACAAATAAGTTTATAATTTCATTTGCTTGTAAACTCATACACATAATTGTAGATGTCACCAGATTACGCCCACATAATCATCTCTAACCTCACCCACATTTCGTCCATTCCTTATTCGCCACAGGTGGTCACATATGAATACCTATAATGATGTAGAAATGTTCTATTCTCTCGGTACAATACCGTGGCCGTTAAGAATGCGTGTGTTGGAGGGCCGTAGGCCGATAATGAAAACTGTAACACGCTTACACTACGCGTTAATCCATTGAACTCCGGTAGCTGTAGCCTACGTGCATCTTGCATTTGCATATTTATGAAGCCCGATGAAAAATTATTTAAAACGCTCTATCATACATACTCCATGCACAGATAGAACATCGTTCGATGTCCACTTCGACACATATACATAAATTTTATTTTTATAAATAATTTAGTTCATTAACAACTCTGACGGTTGTAAATGTTAACTGCTCAAGTTGTAATTTATTTATGCTATCATCACAAAAATTGATATGAGATTTCATTTATATATTTACTGTTATTTTCTATAAAATTAAAAAATTAATGAGAAATATTTGAATTTAATTTCATCGAATAAATCAAAATATGTAAGTCTGGTTATACTTTCTATTAACGTAGTTCATCCGTGACTAGAGATGTGCCACAAAAAAATTCCCGCAAGGAATTTTGTTTTTTTCCGGGAAAATTCCCGGAAATTCCTGCAGTTTCGGGGGAAAATATCTTGACTTCTTTCCCGGATTTTTTTTTGAAATTTTGTTTTAGATAATAGGTTTGTTCGCACAACAAAATAAGCAACTAATTGGTAATTTTTCAGAACGCGTGCTTAGTTTGAAATTGGTTGCAAACTGATTGGAAATTTTTGTATTCTGCGAACAGAAAGAAAGGTTATTGTTTTTACTACCATCTGGAAAGGATTTTATCTTATGTTGATTGTTGTTGCCCTTATTTGTCATTGAATCATGAATTTATAAATCTTTAAAATTTATTCCTCCGTTTATTTCTGGTTTTCTTAAATTTATACTCGATAATCTATATGACAATATGGCAAATATTTAGTGGTTTGGAATACATGCTAATATTTGGTCTCTCATTTTGGCTAGTACTAGTCACCGTACTAGTGCAACAATGCTCACTAATAGCCAGAAGTTCCACTGCGCATGTCAGAAACTAAAAATTTCTTTAAAATCCGCGGACTGTTCTGACCGTTGGAAACTGATCAGGGATTGAAATATTTTGTTGAACGACCAGATGATTTTTAATCGTAGATTTAAAATTACTCTTGTGCGAACACTTTTAAACAGATGCGCATGCTCAGAATGGTTTGTGACGGTTTCTGACTGTTGTGCGAACAAACCTAATATTATACCTTGACGCTTGTTCTTTTTTTGCATGTTTGTACCTTATGCCTGCCTGTTACATCTTACTTCGTCAACAAATATTGTGCTGTAACGCAATATTTAAAATTACATGGGAAATTTTCAAATAAAAAATTCTTGGGAATTTCCCTGGAAATTTCTGGGAATTTTGCCTCATTATTCAATATCGGGAATTGACCCATCACTATCCGTGATATCCCTAATCAAATGAGACATTATATCGAAACACATTAAAAAATTGTATCGTTACTTTAAAACTTGTGAAAATGATTTTTATTTTTAATTGACGAAAATCAAATGTATTGTTTACCTTTTTAAATTATTTTTTATAATAAATTCTCTGTTTGAAATTAGTAATATCGCAATGACAAGTCCTGTCGAATGATATGGCAACATTGGTTGGCACATAAAAAACGGTTGTCTACAATTTTGTTACACAATTTTTTCTTTTTCATATTTCGGGTGAAATAAATTAGTAATTATTTTTCTAGTCATATGTGAATTAAATCTCGCACTGAAATATGATTTTGAAACCATTCCAAAAGAAAATTGGTCGGGTACTTTTAAGGGGATTGTCTGCGCCTCGATCTACGCTTTTCCAAATGAATGAAAAGAGGCTCTAAATTATTGCTAATTATGCAAAATCTGTTACACACGTCAGGGTTTTACTAATAGTTAAGGTACATTCACAAATGAAAATTAGGTTTAGATGTATGTTTTATACTTTAGATTTAAAAACCTTGGCCACATATTATGTTATGACTCCATTCACACTTCAGAATTTAGTGTCTCTAAATCCAAATCATAAAGCTAAACATTGTAAGATCTAAACTTTAGCTTTATGATTTAGTTTGACGTCACAAACTTCACCAATGAGAACGAGTGTAAAACGATATAGAATTATACATCCATCTTTATTTAGTATTCACTGCCTTTAAACCAAATGCGAGAAGAACAAGGAGACTGGCAAAACTTAATTGCTGAAATATAACCAATAATGCCAAGTGAATGACAGTGTCACGGCGCACGGGTATCTATTAAGTATTGCTCTACCAACATTTTAATCTTGTTTTTGAAGCATTTACATAGATGTCAGTACAATCAAAACTAAATGAGAGTTACATTAAATTTGCATTTATGAATGACTTACTTAAATCTATACAAAAACTATAAACCTAATTTTCATTTGTGAATGCACCTTTACTGTATTTGTCATTCATTTGTAATAAAATTTAAATTCTCGAAAATATGAAATTAGATTCGTAACTTTATACTTTATTCGAAAAATTAACTTTACAATTAAACAAAAATCACCAATTTTAGAGGTTTGCCACACATATAAGAACAATGTTTTTGAAAAAATAAAAAGTTACAGACATAATGTCAAGTTTTCTTAATAAATACATATGTTAAAAATAAGTAACAAATTCCTAACAGCTTTTGCATAATTGGTAAAAAATTAAAAAAATATTTTGCCACTATTTAAAAGGTCGATTTTACACTTCAGAAGTATGAAAATATTTTAATTTAATCTTTAAAACACTTGTTTACAATTATGTACGAGTAGGTATAATTTTTCTTTTCGTGCTCAGTCATGTATAAACAAACACCTAGGTACTACAATTTATTAATAAGAACAATTACAAGTATGATTAACCATTCAAAGAAAAAAACCTATGCTATAGCTTTAAACAATGCCTTAAAGGACGTATATCGATATAAACTTATTTTTATTCCTTTAAAATCTAGAATCTACCCAGGAGGCCATTTTTTTAAAATGTTTCAATAATATTATTATTACGAAGTGTGATCAGAGAATAACGAGAATTATATTTGTTTCAAAAGGTAGTAATTTATTCAACTGAAGAATCTCGATGGGTGATGGATAAAATGAATTAAACTAAATGAATGTATCCTTGTTTGCAAACGTTTCGAATTTTTAATAAACCATCCTCAGTGTTATTGAAGGAAGAAACAAAATATTACAAATATAAAACAATTCATTTACCAAACAGATAAACTATAAATTGCTTACCATCAGGTGCTCATTATTAAATTTATAATTAAAGTTATTTGAAAAAGTTTACAATGACTACGTTTATCTACAATTCAAGCGGCTTCAAGTATATTATGACTTGAAAAATCCTATTGGTTTATCTCAGCGGATTAAAAATAGGATTGAGTTATTTTCAATCTTTTTTAAATTCATATCGACTAAAAGAAGATAGTTAAATACTAGATTATGCAGACAGACAGACAGGGAGAGGATTATGATCTAATTTCATGCTAGATATATAACCTCAAAATCTAAAAATTGTTATGTTGTTATTTGTCTTCTCTTTTAAAAACATTAAACACATATTTGTTTTTTTCATCACTCCCAATATTTCGCTTTTGGACAACTTTTATAAAATATGGTAAAATACAAAATACCAACAAATGATATGAATTTAGTAACACTCCAACATATTGCGGATATGCGCATACTAGCCGTTTCATAAGTCCAGGCCTGTTATTTTATAGACTTAACTTGACATTTTCAGGCAGCTTGAAATAATCGATC
Organism: Harpalus rubripes; assembly: GCA_963082715.1. Classification (NCBI taxonomy): domain Eukaryota; kingdom Metazoa; phylum Arthropoda; class Insecta; order Coleoptera; family Carabidae; genus Harpalus; species Harpalus rubripes. The sequence continues at coordinate 20,446,791 of OY720453.1, read as the reverse complement.
GTTTATTTCGAAGATTGAAAAGGGATTTACTAAATTCAAGCGGCTTGGAACGTCGAGGTAAACATAGTCTATGTTCATTCTGCTGCATGTAAGTACGGCTGCGAGACGAACTGCAGACAGTTAATAAATTAAAATTATACAATGTTAGCAGTCTATATTGGTTTTAACAACAAAATATCTAATACTAATATTGTCCTATTTTTAAATATTTTAACTATACTCCTTCAGCGATTTTGCCTTTATCTCCTCTATTGTCGCAAATGTTGTCCTTTCATTATGCCCTCTTCATCTTCGGGAAGAGAAAAAGTCACAGGAGTGATGGCAAAAGTACTAGCATATATCGATATATTTTGAAGCTATATCGATATATTCGATATATCGATGAGAATATATCGAGTATCAATATATCGGTGATGCACAAAAAAATCATAAGAAATAAATAGAAATACAACTTAAAAGTTCATTTATTATTGTACAAAACAAAGAGACATTTGAATAAGGAATATATAAATTCAAATATTACTTTCAGAAATGAAGTTATCTGAAACTGACTGTAAATAATTATTTGTTTAATTTTTACCATTCGGTCGATATGAATTTCGTAACGATATATCGCACCTGCATATACCGATAAATTACTTGATATGTCGTTCACATATTTATTGAATATTTATATTCGATATATTTCATTTATCGATATATCGTTGCCATTCCTACACAGGAGGAAAGTATGGTGAATGTGGTGGCTGCAAAACAAATGAGTAGTGGACTGTGAGCCATTGCGTTGTCGTGGTGCAAAATGCTTTGTTAGTTCACAATTTTTTCGCATGAACCATATGAAATATCAAATTCGTAAGCAACCACCTAAAGTGATTTTGCCAACTTTTCATAAGTGGTAGATGTGCTCGGCTCTCTTCTCATTTTCCATGTCTTCTCGGGCGGCCCTCTTGAAAAAGTTTGTACCATTCTTAAGCCTTGGTTTTGATATAGCATCCTCGCCAAAAATCATCTCTAACATTTGAACCACCATTGCATTTTAATTTTTTTATTGTTGTCATTTTAAATCCTTTCTGGTACCCTTTCAGGTGTCGGTTTTTAAATTTAAAATACGCCCAATCAAATATAAACTATTCGTCCATTATGAATAAAACTTGGCATACACTTGACAGACCGTAGTACCAAAGTAATAAAAAATGACTTCAATCGAAAACGAATGATGCGCAGCATTCATAAATTCTCGTTACTTTTTATCAAACCTCATATATCCAAATATTGTTATACTGGTGATCTATATTCTCGTATTAAAATAAACCGTGGAATTAGAGTGATTCTTAGAATATCTGAATCATAGTTTTAGAAATTCAACTTAAGAAAATAAAGAAATAAATAATTAAAGGATTTTATAATATAAATATATAATTAAATCATATAACGTAATATTATAAATCATACCAGAAAATAAAAATTTTGAAATTGAATAAAATACTAGAAAAGCAAACTCCAATTCCTAGGTATTCTTTACAAATATTTAATTCTTATTGCAGCTAATACTAGAGCAAAGAATTAAAATATGTAGGTCACATTATTAACTAATAATTAATTCAATTTTCTCACTAATTCCTACCATTAATGTATGTGTAACATGAATGTAAACATAAATTAATGTGGTTTATATGGATATTTAATTTAATTCCATGTTCGTTATATTGCTGTCATGGTTTTGTTTAATAATCCGTGAAAATTATAGTCTAGAATATACACATTTACATGAAAAGATAACCTAATGTAAGAGAATGTAGTTATTTATTTAACATATTGTAACAAAGTTACAGTTAGTATTGTCTACTAGTCGCATTTAACATGTGACATTTAAAATTTAATACCTACTGAGCTATGATATCATGTATTAAGAACAGGACTACTGTTTCAACATAGGTGGAATGATATCGCTGAATGAAATGTAAGTATTGAATTGTACTGATATGGACTAGTCATTCAATTTTTTGCATAGTAAATTAAATTTTTTATTGCTATTGAAAGCAAAGTTTATTCATTGATTTGCAACCGACTGGAAAATAGTTATTACGTTTTTTTAATGAGAAAAAACATTTTATTGTCCGTAAATTTTGTATTTTGCTGGACTATACTTTGTTTTTAAAACAGAAGTAAATTGAAAAATCTGGTTTACAGCATTTAAAAACCGAAAAAATGTTTATAAAAAAATTCAAATATTGACCTTGTTTCTCAACAATATAATATCGTAAAATTGTTTTTGACTGTAATGTGAGTATAAGAAAAATTTGTTAAGAGAATATATGAAATATTTATTTTTCCATTTCGGTGTCTCTATGAGTCTATAAACGCATTGAAAAAACGTCGTTAAGATCTATAAACGTACTGTTTTTGGCGCTTTTTATTTTGTAGATGTGGTGTGACAACTTTCAAAACTGACAGATGAATGAGATATATCCTCAAATTACTGTCATTCAACAATGAATATTCATCTTTGAAGTTAAAATTGTCGGCGGGAAACGTTATGCCACACAGGATATTTTTTTGGGGGCGGTCCAACTGACCTCAGGAATAAAAATCCGCTTTAGTGCTTTTTTAAATTCGTAACTATGGTCTAATTTTTGGTGAAAAGTAAACTAAGATTTATTTATAATTTGCTTAGCAAATTTCCATGTGTATTTGTTGTTTTTATATAATAGTTGTCAATTTTAGGAGCGGTCCAGACCTATACTGGACCGCCCCCCTGTGTGCGCCCTGATGCCAACACAACATAACTGATAAAAAAATACAAAGTAATATTATTGACGCCGCATTTTTAAAAAATTGAATAAAATAATAAAATTACCGTAATAGAAAATTGTATATTATGCAACGAGTGTATTAATAATCATTATATACGACTTGCATACACTACTTTTTCTACGACTATTCATAATAATTTAAAAAATAAACCATAAGCCAATAAATTGGGTATAAAATTCATCCTTATCATAATGATAATCTGTATAGAAATGAAACGAATATCTGTATTATAATGAAAATCTGTATCGAAATGAAAACAATAGGCTACTTGCGAGGTACTGAAAATCTGATATCTATCACTAAATACCTAAAGTAAAGTTGAAAACATATGTAAAAATATAAATTTTATTTATCAAAAAATATGTTTTTTAATAAATTTAGAAATTAGATTTTCTTTGACGTCATTATTTTGAACTGGAGAAAGGGATGCATATTTAAGAATATAACCTGTAGATGGCGAGCGAGTGCGAGTTTCAATTTGATTTTGACATTAGTTCATTTTTTTGTCACTGTCTCTCTTCTTTATCATTTACAATTTGCCTGGTTTGTGTTACTTTTATTAAGTATTTCGATTTGCTAAGTAGGATTTTGAAGGATTTTAACTTAGCTTATACTCGTACTAGATAAAAATGACAAACGAAAATATTAACCCCCAAACTATTATTCAAACGTCAAACAGACATGTTTAAATACATGCCGTTGCTATTGGACGTACCGATGTTATTATTTTACGGCCATTCATTGGTTCGGCGTAATATTCAACGTCATACATGGCGGTAATTTAAATATTAAAATTTCATTAATTTTTTTCTAGCCAATTAACGAAAATTTTGCCAAAAGAAAAAATATGAATAGCAAGTTTTATCGTCTTTTCAAAAATATTAAATAAAAAAATGGCACGCAAGTAGCCCATTCTATCATAATGATAATCTGTATCGAAATGAAAATCTGTATCTTAATGAGTATCATTCAAGTACAGATGACATATACATAATAAGTATATTAAAGCATAGGTGTAAAGCATGTATTATAAGGCCTGTTATCGCACTCGTCCGTTAACAGCTAGCCTTATGAAACTTGTTTTTTAATGTACTATTGTATTTTAATATAAACGCAACGGCTGTGAAATAACTCAGGAAGATCGCAGGAAAAACAAAATGGGACAGGGAAAGAAATGAAAATAAAAGGAAGATGACAAATCAAGAACTAAATATAGTAACCAAGATAGAACAGAAATAACAGGGCTTGTATGGACACATAATGAGGATGGCACAGAACAGTAACTGTCTACTAATGGTGCGTTCGGCTTGCTAACGCTTTTCACACTTTTGACTCCAAGTGTTCGTATAACTGTTCGGGTATGAACGATGGAGTAAATAGATCTCACTCCTTGATCGTTCGGGTACACGGAGTGGAGTTAAAAGAGTTAACTCCATTTACTCTACCTCTTTGCATGGGATTTTTTGAGTTTGAGTTTTAATTTTAAAGGGTTCTGTGCTAATCGTGCTAATTGTGATGTGTGCCTTATTGCCTCGTTTGTTTAGCTATTTTTCTTTGCGGTATTGTGGTAAGTAGTGTATAACCCTATATTCAGCGCCGCTTAATTAAAAACTCATTAAGAGGAGGCGCCGGCCTTGGGAGAAAGTTTGTTATTAATTATTGATAGGAATTTGAGATAAATAAATAAATATTTGTTTAAAAATAGATAGGAAAATATGTGTGCATATATTGGTTAGTTTAGTTTGTGCATTCGAAACCCCAAGTTTAAAAATCACTAATGAGTTTCTAACTGCCATTATCTGTCACTTAAAATTGTATTGTGAAATTATTTTTGGGTAAAACGAATTTGCTAATGACTGATAATTATTTTCGAATAGATTTTAAAAATGTCCAGTATCTGATGGAATATTTAACTGCCTGGGGTAATGATAATTGCTTTAATGACGTGATGTTTGAAAACTATTTGCAAAACTAATGATACTTTGAGTAATATAGAAATTTTGGGTAATGATATACTAATGTTCAGAAAATTTTTGTATAATATATAATTATAATTTTTATGATATGAAAAAGTTGCCTGTGGGAATAAAGTTGAAATATTTATTTAAACTTAAAGTATTTCAAGGATGGAGAAAACAGCCATGTGCATAATATATAAATGCAAGTTTTGTATTGTAAATTCTATTAGTATCGAAAAAGGTCTGCTGAAGACATCAGTATTCACTATTCAGTAACAAGCTAGGTAAGGTTATATTTAAATCATTTTAATTATTTATTGTATTCACTTGTAAATTTTGTTCTTAGATATGGACTTTTCTAAACTAAATCTGCGAGGGCAGTTGGCAGATACGAAACCCCGCATGAAGATATCGGACTTGGTAAAAGATAAATTGTATAAACTAGTTGACATAAAGGCTGTAAATACAACATTTGGAAGAAAGATTATAGCAGAGTGTGAAGAATTCATGCTATACCTTCCCGCGCGTTTTGATAATTTATCCGATGAAGAATTATCTCAATTGAAAAAATCTGTTACCTCATGGAGTTTAAAATATACAGGTGTAAAACAATATGGACCTGGCAAACAAGCAACATTATTAGAATTTGTAGAAGTATAATTATTCGAAGTATATGTATATATTATGTTGAATGTATAAATAATAAATTTTGTTTATATGTGTATTTTGATAGTAATAAATATATTAAATAAATTTACAAATACTTTAGTATTATTTCATACCCCATACTGACAACATGGCTTATAAATTTCAACACCCGTTTTCGGCTATAATAGCTGGACCCTCCGGCAGTGGAAAATCTTACTTTGTCAAAAATTTTCTATCGAATATTATAGATATGAGTGATACTAATTTTGGAAAAATATCTTGGCATTATGGAGCCTGGCAAATTTTATTTAGTATGATAAAAGGAGTAGACTTTGTTGAAGGTATACCTGATATCGAAAACATAGATGGAAATGATCCTCAATTAATAATAATTGATGATTTGATGTCTGAAGCAGATCAACGAGTCGTTGATATATTTACAAAATGGTCACATCATAAAAATTTGTCTGTGTTTTTTCTTACTCAAAATTTATTTCACCAAGGCAAAGGTCAACGAGACATATCCCTCAATGCAAATTATATAATTTATTTTAAAAATCCTCGTGACAAAGCGCAAATATTACATCTGTCACGACAAATACTTCCAGAAAATGTAAAATTTATACAAGAAGCATACAGCGATGCAACTTCAGAACCACACGGTTATTTAATTTTCGATCTTAAACAAAACACACCTGATTGGCTGCGTTTTCGTACGTCACATGGCGGCTTTACATATGTGTATTTACCTAAAAACAAGTATAAATACAGCAACAAACATATGCCTACAATTATTTCATAACAATGAGTAGCGCTGTAATAAACCATGCAGAATTTCTGCGAGCATTGCATAAATTGAAATCAAAGGACAGGCTAGCGTTATTAAAAAACGCTGACTGTAACTCTGTTAAATGCATTTGTGAATGTGTTTATAATATTTTACATGGTACAGTTCCCCTCAGTCGAAAACAGCAAGCTTCACTTGTAAGACATAAAAACATTTTAAGGAAACTTACAAAACGTGGCGACAGTTGGAAAGCTAAAAAACACGTGTTAGTCCAGTCTGGTGGAGCATTCCTACCATTTTTATTAGCACCTTTGTTCACCGGTGTTCTAAGTAGCTTATTTAAAAATTAAAATGGAGCATGCTAGAAAAATGGTCTTAATATCACCAGAAAATTTAAATCGTTTACATAGTAATAATAATAATAATTATGAAAAAGAAACTATAACTAGTCAGCTGGATAAAGATATGAAAAATATTCTAAGTTTAAAATCATCCGAGCATGAAAAATGGATAAAGTACCAAGAAATATTACAAAGATATTTATACTTTCAGAAACAAAGTAGAGAACCTATTAAATTACCTATCGAACATGAATTTCCATCAGATTCAAAAAGAGCTTTAGAGAAGAAAGACAGTGAAACAGGACCGATCAAACAGGAAATTATTTCAGAACCAAAACTAGCTTCAGAAACGAAAGACGATACCAAAAATATAATAAATGTTATTCCTAAATCTCATCAAGAAAAAGCTCAATTAATACTAGACAAATTAAAATTAGACGGGGCAGTTACATGGAATGAAAAAGGTCTAGTTTCAATTCATGAAAAACAAATTCCAAATTCAAATATATCAGATTTAGTAGGGGATATTGTAAGACGTAGAAAACGTAGTAATCCTGAAGGTTGGGAACATTTTTTGAATACACTAAAAGAAATAAATATTCCATTAGAATTAATTAATAATCCTCGAAGAAAAAAACTTTTTACATCTATATCAGTTAATGAAAATCCTGCGAAAAATAAAAGAAGACGAGATCATATAAAAGACGAATCGTCTACAACAGCAAAAATTAAAAAAATTGAGTGGAAGCGATTTACATTGTAAAATGGATAAAAGTTTATCTAAAATTTATTTTGATGCGACAAATCCAGCAGGGTTTTCGGGTGTAAATAATCTTATAAATTCTATGAAAGGTAGATATAAAGCAAAAGATATACGAAAATGGATTAGCTCGCAGGATGCATATACATTACATAAACCAGCGCGAAAACACTTTGTAAGAAATAAATATAATGTTTCAAATATAAATGACCTCTTCCAAGCAGACTTAAATGATATGCGCAAATTAAGCCGATATAATGATAATTACAAATACATTTTAACAGTCATTGATGTCTTTAGCAGGTATGCCTGGGCTATTCCATTAAAAGATAAGAAACCGTACTCAGTTATTCAAGCATTTAAAAATATATTTAATGAGAGAAAGCCAATTTACTTACAGACGGATAAAGGATCCGAATTCATTGCAAAATCAGTACGCTCATTTTTAAAGGAAAATGATGTTAAATATTATGTGACGCATAATTCCGACATAAAAGCTTGCTTTGTTGAAAGATTTAACAGAACTTTGAAAACAAAAATGTATCGTTATTTTACTTATAAAAATACTTATAGATATGTCGATGTATTACAGGATTTGGTTTCTGCTTATAATAAAACAAAACATCGATCAATAAAAATGTCTCCTAGTGAAGTAAATGATAATAATATATTAGATATATGGAGAATTCAAAATAAAAATAAACTAAAAATAAAAGATAATCAGCAAAAATTTAAAATTGGTGATATTGTACGTATATCCAAATATAAAAATATGTTTGAAAAGGGATACGAATCTAATTGGAGTGAGGAATTATTTAAAATAACTGCGATTAGTAACAGAATTCCTATTGTTTATAAATTAAAAGATTTAAATAATGAAGTCATAGAGGGCACTTTCTACAAAACCGAACTGCAGCGAGTTTATATAGAATCTGATACAATGTATAAAGTGGATAAAATCTTAGCAACAAAAGGCACAGGCAGCAGAAAGAAATTACTTGTCAAGTGGAGAGGTTATAGTGATAAGTTTAATTCCTGGATTTCTGCAAATTCACTTCGTGTATTAAATAATGAATGAGAAAGATTTTTTTATAACTTTGCCTAGTAATAGTTCTATGCAATATTTTCCTAATAATAAAACCACAAGTTATACTACACAACTGCCTCAGAATATAAAATTAAATGGTTCTTGGGAGGTTGCACTGTCAGAAATTATATATCCCTGTTCGATCTACAATGTTAATGGAAGAGAAAATAAAGTTAAAATCATGTTAAAAACAAAGCAAGAAGAAAATGCGCCAGTAAATATTGTACATGCAAAAATACCTACAAAAAATTACGAAAGTATTGATGCAGTAATAAATGAAATGAATAAAAGTCTTGATAAGGCAATAGAACAAATGAATGAGGATACAGCAGTTAAGAAATATGTAACATTTACTTATGATAAAATAGAAAAACGAGTGTCAGCACAATTTGAAAAGACAGAGGTCCATTCCCTGAAACTATCTCCTCGGCTAGCATTGCAACTTGGTTACTCACCATTTACTGATATATTTGAGCAAGAAACTTCAATTAATTTGCCTAATTTAATATTAGGTATTCCTCCACAGTTATTTATTTATTGTAACATAATTGAACCTCAGCTAGTTGGTGATGTAGTTAGTCAGTTATTAAGAATTGTACACGTTAAAACTGATAAATATGTTTTTGGATCTAATGAAATGATATCATATGCGCAGCCTCATTTTGTCCCTGTGTTGAGAAGAGAATTTTCAAATATAGAAATAGATATAAGGACCAATGATGGTTTTCTAACACCATTTCAATTTGGAACGTTGAGTGTTAAACTACATTTCCGACGAACATCATGAAAACTTGTCCATATCAGGAATATTACAATATACAGGCCGGAAATGGTGTGGGGGCTGTATATAAAGGAAATCAATTTCAAAGGGGCCATGGTCTAGGAAGTTTTTTTAGTGGATTGTTTAGAAGTATTTTTCCGTTAATAAAGAAAGGCGTAGGGGCACTTGGTAAAGAAGCAGTTAACACAGGCTTTAATTTTTTGGGTGATTTGACAACAAAACAGTCACCAAAAGAATCATTCAAGAAACGTCTCGCTGAAGCAGGGGTCAATTTAAAACGTAAAGCTGAAGATAAAATTGAAAAAATAATCAGTGGGGCTGGTTATAAAAAGAAGCGAATGATTAAGAAACCTACTCATTTTAAAACTGTACGTGCTACTGTTAAGAACAAGAAACGCTCTAGGCAGACAGACATATTTGACTAAAATGGCATTTCTACATGCTCAGTCTTGTGAATGTATAAAAACAGAATTAGATTTATTTGCTATACCTCCTACACAAACTAGTATTGAAAGTGGACAATGGGTAAATTATAAACCTTTATCCTCTATCACTGAAGACGGACCCATTGAATTTGTTATACCTGGCCATGGAGAAGACTACCTTGATTTATCTCAAACCATGATTTATATAAACGCAAAAATTGTTAAATCTGATAATTCTGCCTTGGATGACGGTTCTAACGTAGCACCTATTAATAACTGGCTTCATTCAATTTTTAGTCAAGTGGACATATATTTAAATCAAAAACTTGTATCTCCTCCTAACAATACTTATGCCTATAGGGCATATATTGAAACTTTATTAAATTACGGAAAAGATGCTAAAAAATCTCACCTTACTTCAACTTTATGGTATAGCGATCAAGCTGGGGAAATGGATTATACAGATATAGCTGGTAATCCAGGATATAATAAGCGACAAAAATTAACTGAGAAGAGCAAAAATGTTGATATGATCGGGCATCTTCATGCTGATATTTTCAATCAAGAAAAATTTTTACTTAACGGCGTTGAAATGAGAGTACGACTAGTTCGATCTAGGGATAGTTTTAATTTGCTAGCAACTGACACAAACTTCAAAGTACAAATTAACGAAGCTACATTACTTGTTCGTCGAGTAAAATTAAATCCAAGTATTTATTTGGCGCATAATAAAGCCTTGGAATTGTCTACTGCTAAGTATCCCGTAACTAGAGCCGAAGTGAAAGCTGTTACCATCCCAGCGGGGATTCAAGGAAAATCTATGGATAATATTTTCTTAGGCCAGCTTCCTAAGAGATGCATACTTGGATTTGTATCTAACAAGGCATTCAACGGCGATTACAAAACTAATCCCTTTAACTTTGAAAATTTTAAAATAAATTACTTATCGCTATGTGTAAATGGACAACAACTACCATCGAAGCCATTACAACCTTCATTTGGTGATACAAAATCATACATTCAAATGTACAATACATTATTTTCCGGGACAGGCATACACTTTGGAAACAGCGGGAACGAGATCGACAGAGCCAGTTATCCAGATGGTTACTGTTTAGCAGCATTTGATCTAACTCCAGACCTTTCAGCAAATTCAATGTCACACTGGAATTTGACACGTCATGGTTCTTTACGAATCGAAGTTGGTTTTGAGTCTTCTTTAACAGAGACAGTAAATTGTGTGATATACGCTGAATTTGATAACATTATTGAAATTGATAAGAATAGAAATGTAATTGTAGATTATGGTAGTTAATAAATGTATTTGTATTTAAAAATAAAAATATATGTATATTTAAATGTTAATATATTGTCTTATTTAGTACTCCCCTATGCATATATAATCATATAACTCTGAAATAAAGTTTAGTTTGATGAAAGCATTTGTACCATTAAAACAAAATGAATGCTGCATTTATACAAAAAATATTTAGAAAATATTTCAAAAATACGTGCGACTATGGTGTTTATGCTGCTAACAATTTACCACGGCTGGTTAATTTTCCATGTGCCATTATAGTTAATACAGACCCTGATACTTTACCTGGTACCCATTGGATAGCAATTTTTATTGATCGAGAGGGATATGGTACTTACTTCGATAGTTATGGACGACCGCCACATGTACAACAACATAGAGACTTCCTTAAGAGAAACACAAAAAAGTGGACTTACAACACATATACTCTGCAAGACTTCACATCATCTGTTTGTGGTTATTATTGTTTAATGTATTTGTTATTTCGAATAAATTTTTATAAACACAATGATTTTATAAATTTGTTCAATAAAAATCAACATGAAAATGATGAATTTGTAAGGTACATGTTTTATTATTATTTCAATAAAAGTCAGTAATTGTTAATAAATATTTTATTTTGTAAATATAACACTGAATAAATATATTTTATACAATATACATTAATAATTTTATTTACATTCCTACGCCTGTTTGTCGCTTTGTGGGCTTGTCACGGTGTTTAAATTTTGCCATCTTCTCCTTTCCTCCATACGGAAAGTTCTCTTCGAAGTTTTCGACAGGCGGTAGCCGCTTGGATGTAGAATAATTTTCTTGTTTCCTATATTCTCCAACGGTTTATAAGTGGGAGAATCTTCATCATCCCAACACTCAGATGATTCGACGACGTAATTTTTCGCATCTTTTACCAATGCCATGCTTGAATATATTGCTGGTTTACGTGAATAGCATAAACTTGCAATGCAAAGTGACAGTTAAACACTTCAGATCTTTTTATATACAAATTAAGTAATTAAAATGTTATTAAAAATCAATTATTAGTAAATTTATTTATACACATATTTGGAATGTATTTGAATAATTTTATTGACGAGTTCGTATTCACAAAATTACTGAAATTTAAAATAAATTTTTTATTCATTTACATATTAAATAATTAAACTGACTCTAATAATCTAACAATAACACTATAAATTTATACTAAAGGTTTTTGTTTCACAATACTTACTCTTTCCATATAAATTTATGCTTGTAATATTTGAAAAATCAAAGAAATTTTCTATAATTTCATAAAATAAAATAAAGCATTACTTTCTATCTAAATTTATATCTGTAATATTTGAAAATCAGGGAAAGTTTCTATAATTTCATTGAAACGGAATAAAATAATTTTATAACAGGAATTTATTTAAATAATAACAAGATATATATATATATATATATATATATATATATATATATATATATATATATATATATATATATATAACAATGAAATACATAAGTAAATTTACATAAAACTAAAAACTTACGCTAGAATACATACACAATAATTAATATACAAATAAATAAATAAATAAATAAAAACTAAAACTTGACTTTTTTCACACCGTATGGTACACTATTTACGTCATCTATTAACCTGCGCTTCATAAACTTAATACTAAATGTCTTTTTTTCTTTTTTTGTTAATACTTTATGGTCATCTGTACACCTAATACTATTAAAATATAGTACGGGATTTTCATGATTACGAAAAACTAAATTTTTTAAACAATTAAAATTTACTGTCTCACTGGTCTTAAAGTTTAAAGTTATGCCTTTCACTTTACATACTTCTTTCACATTGCCTGTTGTTGTCGACAACACTTTATAAGCATAATTTTTAGGACCCCCGCATACAAATTCTACTATATAACTACCTGAACCATAACCTTCTAATTCATCTGTTAGATCCCCCAGGTAATTTCCGGTTGATGGTTCATATTCACCAGGCGAATGACAGTATATAATAGAATCTGTATCGTAGTATAAAACTCTACGATCCAGGGGTTCTAAAAACTCATAAAGACGTAGTCGAGCTTGGGCTGTAGTGTATGCAGCTATGACGACGTTCACCGTGGGTAGCTGCTCCATCGCTTCTTCTTTGTGCACCCAGTTTACGTACATCATCTGATCTCCAGCGGGGATAATCCTATTCACTTGCACTGCTGGATTAGCAAGCAAATCATATAATTCCACGGCCGAAGAAACAGTTGATGTACGGGATCTGTTTTCCGCTTGCGCGAATTTTCCTGTAATCAGAAAAATAATTAAATATTATAAAATATATATATTATAATATAACTATCTCACCCCAGAAAGAATTCAACATAAGCTTGGCGTTGGAACGTTTCCCTGCATTTTTCTCAATTTGAGACGGATCCAGTTGAATTCCCTCGTTGTCTTCGTAACTTCTTATGTAACGTGCTTTAGCAGCATCATCAACACAGTCTGCGGGGTAACCACTGGCCTCTTGCTTCATTTTTAAAAAATTGTTTATATACTCCACAAACAAACCACCTTCTTTTGTGAGTTTGTTGTATATTGTCACTTCATACTGCCAAACCTCGTGCACTTTTAAAATTTTGTAACCTACGGTGACGGCGAGACGCACTTCGTCTACAACCCAGGTTCCCACAAATTGTCTTTCAGAGTCATTATGACAACAATCACGTTGTTGTAGCTCATCACAACAAGTCCTACATAAAACAAACATGAGTTTCCCATGTGCCTTTCGCGGTAGTACCGGATGAAAAATATCACGGGATGGTAACACAGTACACTTAATCAATCCTTCGACTTGATCAATATTATTGTCAGGACACAATATATCACAATCAGTACCAACATAAATTTTTGGATGGCCTATCGGATATTTACCATATTTGCAAACATATGGATAAAGAGAGCACACATCTACATATTTAATTTTTTCATCATTTTTAATTTTTTTATATAAAACGGTGCTGCCTGTCCTACCGCCGAATAATGCGTCGCGAGGTTGTAAAGGTAAATTATTTAATGTTTCATGATTACTAAGCAACGTATTTAAATTTTTATCACTTTTTAAGTCTTTTCGAAATTCACATTCCCAAATTTTAATGATAGTATATCCCAAATTTTGAATTTTGTCTAATTTTTCTATTGTTCTCTGATATCTATCCTCCAAAGTTTCTTTTGTTGAATTAAAAACTGGTTCATTTCTATTGGTTTTAAAACATAAAGTACAGCCATGCCAGAAACATCCTAGAAATTCAAATACTAATTTATCAGCTGCATAGTAACCATCAACTTTAAATAAATTACAAATTACTGCTTCCATACCATTGCCTGCATGTTGTATTCTAATCCCCCTTACATTTTCTTGATGTATTAACCACATCAAGGCTATTTTCGATTGATTATCCTTCAATCGATAACCTTTTTGCGGTATAATACCGATTGTGTTTGGTTTTAAAAACAATCTACGGAATACACGGTTGCAAGCACTAGCTACGGTCACGGCCTCAGAAAACGGACATACCTTACAATCTTGCATGAAAGTTGTACGAAATTTGTCACACGCACGACGCAGAATATCGACATCGGACACACAGTACTCGATGATCTCTTTCTCCATATCAAATATAGCATTCTCCTCTACTTGTTTATTGTACCAATTCAAAAAATTTTGTCGTACAGAAATAGACATATTGTCTACCCCATAATATTCAGTAGAAGGCATTGGACCTATATAATTTTTATTAACTATTTTATTAAAAAAATGAGGAAAGAAACCTTTTTTTAACGAAGCCGGTAAATCCATAGCTTTTGGTAATGCTGCTAATGGCATGGGAAGATAATTTAGAGAATCTACAAATTTAATATGATTAAATTGCATCATCATAATTTTGCAACCATTTAAAATTAATTTCGGTTTAATATTCTGCTCTTCTACTAAATATTTTAAAATAAACTGACAGTCAAAGGATTTAGAATTATGTGCAATGCATATTACCGAAGAAAATGAAGACCTTGGAAGTACTACATAATTTAAAAATTTTTTTACTGGTTCTTTAGTAAAGACATGTTGACGTATGCCACATGAGCTACAAAATTGTTTTAGATCGGCATTATTGTAACAAGCTGAACATGATTGTTGTGCTACACATAAATTTACTTCGTGTTCAAAATTTTCACCAACAGATTTTTCTTGACGTGTTTCAAAATCATAATATATAAATAAACTGTTGTCCTTACAATTTGAATTGTCTTTTACCATATAACACAAATGTCCCGAATTTTTATAGTCATTACAAAATTTACAATAGACCTCACCACACACATGCTGACGCCCCTCCTTTTTTCGCAAGTATGTTTTTAAACATTTATCACATTTTTTAAGTCTTTGACATGTTACCTTTTTATGATTGTCATAGCACTCCTGTCCACGAAACTTTCTATCACACATGTCACACTTTATTAAAACCGGGGTAGGAGGGCACGGTGGACTAAATTTACAATAATAACAAATATTTTCGCAAGAATGTCCTGTTCTTACATGGTAAGGGACATGACATTGCTCACAAAAATATTTGCATGAAAATGTTGCCGTTAAACTTTTAATCACTGTATAGTGATTTTGATGATATAAGAGATTCAGTCTTGGAAGATTTTTTCCTCTTGCACCTTCAAATATCACATTTCCACGGCCATTATACTCATATACACATATGTTATATTGAGTAAAATAACGTTGAAATTCAGTAAGTTCCGGAATACCGGCACCATTTTCATTTATACACACATTCGCATTTAATAATAAATCCCGTGCTCTCATACCCTGGACACCCTGTCTATCACTCACTATGTCTTTAAAACACTGTTCTTTTTTAAACAAAGAGTCTGCAACCACAAGTGCACGAGGTAAACACAAATTGTCTTTATTAATAATGTCTATAATACCATATTTCCTGCGACAAAACTCCGCATAAGGGAGGCCATGCCACCGAGGTTGTCCGCAACCTGCAGGCATCGACACTTTGGTCAATTCTATTGAGAATTGACCATCAGAAAAAATTTCTTTATTGCTCTGCAAAATTTTCTCGAGAGCCTCCCACACAACATCAATGTGCAGTTGATCTGCACGACGAAAGCTCAGCCATGCTGGTCCATTCTCGAGAAGCGGTGTCCTGAAGATGAACCCCACGTAATCGGAAGGCTCTACAGAATCCATCACATATTCAGTGACGCTTTTCACACTGTTGTAGAACCAGTGCACTGAATTTTCACCCCTCGGTGGATCATTTACCCTGAACGTAATTTTTCGTCCCGCTATATTGAACCGTTTCAATTTGGATTCAATATCCGATTCAATTGTGAAACGAGGAATATCGGTTTCCCCACGACCAATCTGGTTTAAACTGTCGTCTATCAGATTGTTACATATTTGATAGAAGGCGTCGTAATTTTCTTCTTCTCGTAGAGAAGAGTCTACGATTTCTTCACAGATTCGAAAGAAGTTGTCAAAATTTTCTTGAGCCATTGCTGCTAAACCCACAAAGTAACTATACATACACAGATTGTAAGTATACTAAATAAATTTTCTTTACCTGGGTCCTTTTATAGTAAGAGCTTTTGTTACCCTATGACTAATACTAATTTCACAAATGACAAACGCTTAAAATTGCCGAGTGAAAGTAAATAGGTAATAATAATTTCACAATATTGAAATTTATTGTAGGGAAATAATAAAAATATTTAACTTTAAAATTATATGTATTTTTTCTCTTTCTGTAAACGTATGACACATTTTGAATCTTTAATTATTTTGTTACGGTTTTTAATGATGTAAATATTTGTTATAGAAGTTTACAAGAATACAATAGTCATAGGGGTAAAAACTAATATCAATAAAAATATAAATTCTTCAATATAAGGTTTTTGGGTTGAAAATACAAAAATTTCTTTAGAGTTTTAAATTATATATTTATGCTCTCTTGTAATAAAAGTGTGCACACTTCGCACATCTTTTAAAGTTTTATTATAATAATATGTATATATTTCACTAAAAAAATTCTTAAAAACTAAATTGTCTTTATATGTTTTATTATATAAGCTTATATCTAAATCTAAATTATTCCTTAAACTATTTAATACTACATCCTGAATAAATTTTTTATATACAATACCTATATCTAAATATCTTACACTACATTCTAAAAATTTTGTACTTATAGCTACTTCTAATTCTATTAAACTATTTAATTGTTCTTTGTTTATTACTAAAAATTTACTGTCTATTTTATATTTAAGTTGGCCCTTAGGTAATACCGTGAAATCTACATTATTGGACCTATAAACACGCCCGACCGTCGCCTTTTCACTTTTCACGTGTTTTAAAAATTTTATAAATTGGTCCATGTCCACAATGTTAAAATAAAGTTTTTGAAGCACATCACCCACTAATCGAATGGCTACTCTCATGTGGGGGTTGGGGTCAACTCCAACGGAGACGAAAGCTTTTCTGCTTTTCCCTAGAGGAAAAGCAAACACATCCAGCAGCCGGTCATTGTTGTCTCCTATATGCCTGTTTCGCGGAAACACGAAACTAGTCACCTCTGCTGAACCCAGTAACACATTTAGTCGGCCGTCTTCAATCCACGTAGCTGCGTCAAATTCCTCTTTAGAGTCTTCTTCTTCTGAATAAACCATCCGCTGTCCGTACGGCTCGCTAATTACGGAGCTGATTGAAGAAGTTCGCCGACGTTTAGAGGCTGTTAACTTATCTTCTTCACGACCTCTCTTCAGCGGAATATTCAAAAGGTCCGATGCTGCCTCCTCGACAATGGAATCGATGTCTTCATCATCATCAAAAAAGGTTGCGTCGCTATCGACAACCCTCCTAGATGATGATGGCGGCTCGGCTTCGTTGTCGTCGTCCTCCACGACGATTACTTCATTCGCCTCCTTTAATAAAATATTTTCTAATATAGTAATTTTTGGTCTGTCCTCCTTGGCTGCTGCTGGTGATGGTGGAGGCGACACGGATCCGTTTTCGAACACTACTACGTCGGGGTAGATATGACACTTCTCCTTCAGGTCGGTCGCTGGTGAAGATGCTCCAGGTTGATTGTTGATGCGGGATGAATCCATGGCGAATACTTACACAGTGTGTGGTGAGAAACTGTACACTGAACAAAGCTTTTTCGAACTTCTATTTTATATGCAAATGTCTTTTGGCCACTCATTTTCTATAAGTAACATTACACATATCGATAATAAGGCATACAAGTATTAATTTAAATTAGTATATCATTACCCAAAATTTCTATATTACTCAAAGTATCATTAGTTTTGCAAATAGTTTTCAAACATCACGTCATTAAAGCAACTATCATTACCCCAAAATATTCATATTAGAATTTAAGTGACAGATAATGGGGCAGTTAAATATTCCATCAGATACTGGACATTTTTAAAATCTATTCGAAAATAATTATCAGTCATTAGCAAATTCGTTTTACCCAAAAATAATTTCACAATACAATTTTAAGTGACAGATAATGGCAGTTAGAAACTCATTAGTGATTTTTAAACTTGGGGTTTCGAATGCACAAACTAAACTAACCAATATATGCACACATATTTTCCTATCTATTTTTAAACAAATATTTATTTATTTATCTCAAATTCCTATCAATAATTAATAACAAACTTTCTCCCAAGGCCGGCGCCTCCTCTTAATGAGTTTTAATTAAGCGGCGCTGAATATAGGGTTATACACTACTGTGGTAGTAAGTATTTTTTTAAAAAATATGTATTCATGCTGAGAAAATAGCGAAGAGTTATTTATTATTTTTAATTTTTACGTATAATTTATATGTTATCTGGATTATAAAATAAATAAATAGGTAATTTTTATTATTTAAATGCAGTATCTACAATTCTCTTTTTGTAAATTTAAAATGACAGCTGACAGTTTATTTACCACACTCCTGTGCAAGCCGAACGATTACTATATGCTCCGAAAGATCTGAGGTCACGTGACAACGCTCCGTGCTCCACTCCAACTCCATTAGAGTTAAGAGGCATATTTACCCCTAGACTAAAATATGAAGCGAAATAAATTATACCTGTATTAGAACTATTAACATTTAAAAAAATTCAACACAACACAAACATACTTACGATATAAACCTGCATTTAAAAAAAAAAATTATTGAAATCTATTAGTATTTGACTTTGATTTTATAGGCAAAACGGCATTTCTCGATTTTTCCTATAAAATCAAAGTCAAATATGAATAGATATCAATAATTATTTTTTTAAATGCATGTTAATATCGCAAGTATGTTTGTGCTGTATTGATTTTTTTTAAATGTTAATAATTCTAGTACAGTAACAATTTATTTGAATTTTCGCTTCATATTCTAGTCCTATTCTATGCCTCTTAACAAGCCGAACGCACCATAAGAAAGTGTAAGCTAGAAGAAGGAACAAAAAAAGGGGAAGAAGAGGATCGAGAAAAACATGGGAAGAAAGAATAGCAAACACGGAAATAAGAAAGGTAGAAAACTAGAAGAAATAAAAATATGGCAAAGGACATAAAGAAATGGGAGGAATGGATTTAACTTATAGAAAAGGAAATCCCACACCCGACAATGGGTAACAGGGATATGGAGAAGAAGAAAAGCATAAACATGTAGCTACGTTCTACGACCCAATCAGAAATGTAGATCGTAATATTATCCTGTAAAGTAGCACTTTCTGAACTTAATGCGTCGTAATATACTAATCAAAATTAACTTCATCGAATATATCAAATAAAATCCAGGTGTAAAAAAGAAAACAAATTATTATTACCCAAAAAAACAGACCAGTGCGGAATTTAATATTTATTGACAAAACAAAGTCAAATATAACATGGTCATAATTTATTTATGTAAACTAGTATGACATATTTAGTAAACACTGATCACATAATAGTCGTTTGGCAGGTTAACATTTGGCATCAGGTGTTTTGTATTTCCTCATTGACCAAGGGCATAGAACATCGAGTTTTACAAGCTGATCTAATCTACAAACATCTTGAGAGTGTCGATAGGTTAAGGTGAGGCCCCTACCTAGTTCTCTGCCACTTGGGCATCTACTAAGGATTGGTACCGCTCCTGTGCATAGGCGTGCAGTCAAGCACTGCAGTACACACAAAAAATCAAAATCATTATTGCAATCATAAACCATAAAGTTTGTTATAGTTAATTAGTTTTTATTGTAATCGTAAATGTTAATGCACTTGTGTAACAATTGAAACGGGAATTGATTTGAATTGATATGTAGCGGCAAAAATGTTTAATTGAGTAATTGGAATTTATTCTATTGTTTTTTTTTTTTACTTTAGGAAATACTCGTATCAACAAAATATATTTAAATATAAACATATTTATAAAATTTCATCATCATCAACGAGCTTTAAAAAGTGTATAATAGAACTTTGGACATGGCTACAGTCCCGAACGCGGAGGCGTAGTTTAGTACTAGAAACGTCGAAGAAGGGTGGCTTAACGTTCGGGACCATTGTCGAATTATTAAAATCCCGACCCGAACTCGGGACCGTTGATGAATAGCTTACGGACTGGCTTATTCTGTAAGAATGTCGTTATACCATAACGTATCGTTATGATGAAAAAGTTGTTATATAACGATAATTATCAAAAAGCGTATTCTGTAAAAATAATGTCGTTATATTGAAATCGTATTGGCGTTATTTTAAGTAGTTCGTGAACGATAAGGATTCACTTGTCCGTTAATATCAAATGTTAGCAAATGGAAGGGTTAATTAATTTATTATTTATATTTGTGCAGGAAGAAATTGAAAATAGGTAACATAACATTCATTCATACATCATATATATAATTAAAAACCATAGTTACATTTTAGAAGAAATGTTGGTGGTCGTGAAAGTCTGTTATAGGATAATAATAATCCATTTGATAATCGTTTTTTGCACATATTCTTTACTCAATAAATAAATAATAAATAAAAAAATAATGTCAATATTTTTTTACAAAATGACATTACAATGACAATTTAATTTACAATAATAGTTACTATCGTTTCTAAAAACAATTGGCTAAAGTCGTTGTGACAAACGGTATGAGGACATTTATAACGATATTACTTAGTGAATACGATTTTAACAAAATGTCGTTCAGTATCACATCGTTACATTTATAAATAACAACAGTTGTTATATAACGATATTTTTACAGAATAAGCCTGTTAGTTTGCTTGTATATTTCTCTAAAGAGGACAACAATAATCTCACCTAACGCATAATACTCGACCGGCGATTTCCAAGCCTTAATAATGTTGAAGTGTACTTAGAGAAATTGCTTAAGAAAACACCTATTCGGGATTTTAATTTTTTGAACACTGTCCTACGTTCGGGACTCTAGCCACTTCCTAGAACTTTTCATTTAAGAAAGATAGACAATATTAAGTAAAATGCCAGTAACGTAATGTGTGGGAAAGATCCATAACTAGTTTAAGAAACTTCTCATTAGAATGTTCAAAAGCTTTCATTGAAACTAAAATATCAAACTATGCAAATTTTCACCGAGGATACAAGTATTTTAGTGAATGTAATCTGTAATATTTTTGACGTTTCGTTTGACAACCCAGTTGATGAGATGCAGGCGTCAATTTACTTAGTATTTACAGAGATAGGAAGAGACAACTTATAAATTGAAAACGTCTTTTACAAAGAGTACTAGAAAAACTCTCTTCCTTAAAAAACCACCGTTTATATGCAATAAAAATCTTGGAAAGAGCTTGCTGTCAAAATTTCGATTTGCATTTTTTTGTTTAAGCCTAGCTTAAAATTTAAGTGTCAGCAGTGGAACTGGACATTATTCACATACAAGTTTCTAAAGTCAAAAATAGTTAGTTTTTGTTGAGAATCTTGTAAAACTTATTCTAAGCTTCATTAATTTTGATTTGTTGTAAATATGTTTAATGTTGTAAATGTGACTTTTAAATTTACTCCTCCTAGTTTAAAAGTAGAATATAGTCTCGTAAATATCTAAACACTGTGCTATTACAATATTTTTACCTCTTGTCACTGTAAGTCATGCTAAAAACTGCATATCTATACTTTTTCAACTTCAAATTAAGACTACACAGCTTCAAATTGAGACTAAACAATTTCATATTGAGACCAAACAATTTCATGTTGAGACTAAACACTTTCAAATTGAGACTAAACAATTTCAAATTGAGAATAAATAATATTAAATGCAATTGAACTTGTTTGGTCAAGTTTAAAGCAGGTGTGAAAAATGAGTTAGCCATTCAGATGCCCAATATTTTAATTGGTGAATATGGTGAAGACCGAGCAAACATTACCCAAACAGAATTTCGTTTGCAAAGGCTGGAGAATATTATAAGAGGCAATATTAATAATGTTAATGTTAATAGTTGTGCGCGATATTTCGCTCGTATACAAAGATTTATTCCTAATGCATATTGAATGAAATTGATTTTACTTTTTAATTCATCGATAAAAGTAAAATTATTATTCAAATAAATATTTATTAACAAATCTTAAATATTATAATATATACCTACATGTATATAGATAGTTTTAATTTAAATATTTCACATTAAATCGTTTATTCTCAAACGATGGAACAAAGTTTCAGAACTATTTTTTTTACAATATAAATATTTATTGGGTCTATAAGTTTGTTTTATCATTTATTCTCAAATTGGAATTATTTATTCTCATTTAGATATTGTTTATTCTCAATTTAAAATTGTTTTGTCTCAATTTGAAGTTGCTTAGTTGCAATTTGAAATTGTTTAGTCTTAATTCGAAGTTAAAAAGGTATAGATTTTAGAGAATAAACAAGTTCTCCTCCCTATAATTAGATTTTACCATTTTTACTATGATTTATGTTTGAGTGTGAATGTACTCAGAACGATTTCTCAAATACTATAAAACTAAAACGTATGAAACTTTCTACTCCTCAGTTTTACATTGATTGAAAGAACTGATTAGTTTTTGGTAACAGTTGGACAACCGGAAGTAGGTAGTAATTTACTTAAAGTTGTAAAAACTTTTTCTTAAAAAAATGTCATCGCCCGATATTACAATCTTCTAACAAATGTTCATAACATCTATTCGATAAACAAATTTATTATGCAGATTAGATTTATTAGGAAGATTGCAAATTTCGGTGTTTCAATGTAAAGTTGCTAGGCAAATTGTTATTAGATATTTTTTTGGAATTTAGTAAAAATATAGAATAAATTAAAATAATACATGACATTGACATTTTTGTCATATTCAAATATTTATTAGGTGTTTGTGTGTGTATGTAAGTAATATCTTAAAAATATAGAAAGAAAACGAACATCAAACATTTCCAGCGCATTTTCAAAAATTCAACATTAGACAAACATACTTCTGATATGAATCTGCTTTTAAAAAAAAAATATTGAAATCTATGAGTATTTGACTTTGATTTTAAGGGGAATACGGCATTTCTCGTTTTTCCTACAAAATCAAGGTCAAATACTAATAAATTTCAATAATACTTTTTTTAAAATGCAGGTTCATATTAGAAGTATTTTCGTATAATATTGAATTTTTAAAAATATTAATAGTTTTTGTACAGGAACAATTTATTTGAATTTTCGCTTCATATCTAGTACGCAGGGGTTCCATTCCTCTTAAGTTCTGTTTTTTCCGGAATTTAACATTAAAATGAGACTACGAACTCCTCAACGTGTAAAATTAAGTAGGAGATTAGGAAAATCATTACCAGCGAATTTTATGTACAATCTGATACCGTCCAACGTGACAACAAATCATTGCGTTTAAAATATGATTGCATCAAAAGAACATTAAAAAATCTGATGTGGCCAGCACATAACCTCTCGCCAGTTATTTTACCTGGTTGTACGCATAAAACGAAAAATATTTTTAAATACAAATACATATATTCATGTCTCATTACAAAATAATTATTTTAATATAAACTATGTACAATACATACATTTTCTTTATATTCGATACCCTGAATTTTTTTTTCTACTTTCCTTTTCTTTTTCTTTTATTCGTAATTTTTTCGCAAATTCCTTTTATATTCTTTTTTAGGTATATTCTTTTGCGTTGTTGACTTTTTATTTATTTTCATAATCTTCATAATGATGTACAAATATTTTTGACAGTGGCATACAAATATTTTTGACAGTGACATTTATGTGTGAATTACAAACATTTGAATTTCTTGCCTTGAAGTAGTTTGATCTAAAAAATTTTACATCAAATTATTTTATATGCATTTCTTTATCTCTAAATCTATAGAAGATATAATAATGAATTTATATTTATCGAATAAAGAATTTAACGTTCTTTAATATAAGTATTTACATAAATTTTCGATAAATAATATTTAGATGATTTTTTTCTTGTAACTACTACTTCCGGTTGTCCAATTGTTACCAAAACTGACTCGCCTCTTCCCATTATTGTTAGATTGAGGAATCCGTAGTTAAAAATGTCTTAAGTCTTATAGTATTTGAGTTATGGTGAATCCAACATCCACACACACACACACACACACATACGGACATCATCGTAAAAATGTTATAATCAGATTCTAGGGACCTTAAAACGTGCTTATTCACTAAAATCTGGATATGCGATTTTTAGCATGAATACAATACCTCTCTTAGCGAGAGGTAAAAACTGCAAACAACAAATTTGTATTTTAGGCTAGTACTTCTAAAAGTACTTGTAAGATTTTTAAATTTATTAGTATTCTAGTAACTTTTTTGATAATTTTTCCTGCTGTGGATTTATGTATACCTCAATATCTTCAATCGTAATATAGGAACTAGCCGTGGCATACTAGAAATTCCTCTCAAGTTTGTTAGCAAATAAACAATTTATAAGGTACCTAATAACTTGTCTGGACATTGAAATACGCAAAAAAAAATGGTTATTAGGTAAATAAAATTTATTAGGAAGTTAGGAGATTGAAATACGGGCCCTATATAGTATTTGTTAACAATTTATGTTACAACTATTAAATACCATTAAAATTTTATATCTATTACATATACATTCTTCATTATGTGGTATATAAAATAAATATACTCTTTCATAAAATAATCTCTTGTAATAAATCTCACAAGTTACATCTAACACCAAAGAAACATGAAATATAGTTTATGTACATATTAAGTTTATAATATAATTTCTGGAAATAAAAAGAGTAATACGGTACAAAAATATTTTTTAATGCAATTATAAATAAATCTCTTTGCAAGAAATGTTACATATATAAAATACAATGGAATTGACGAGACGTTTTGTTAGCCACAGCAGATTTTTTGTTTTTATCAACTGTATTCTTTCATGTCTTCAGTAATTTTGTTAAATTTACTGGTTTCAAAAGCATTCAGGATTCGCCTTTGGCCTTCTATTAAAATAGTCTACTTCAGTAATATGTACTGACTAAAGATTTATAAATATACATTATATATATATATATATATATATATATATATATATATATATATATATATATATATATATATATATATATATATATATATATATATTACTCTTATTATAAATGAATGAATAAATAAATAATAAACAGTGTAAATATATGATCTAGACTAGTCTAGACAGATGATGTAATAACTATAATATTTTAAAGAATGTGACATTTATATCTGGAAGACTGAAGACAGGAAATCCAAATCTACTAATTACGAAGAGTAATTAAACCAACAATTAATACTTAATCAATGTTGAATTAATTATTTTCCTGAAATATATTCTATATTTACATAATTTTATCTCTTTCATGATAATAATATAATAAATAAAAACGATTACTGATATGGATGTCTTAGGTAAAACACTAAATTTTATTGTTTCGTAAAATAGCAAAAAGCCCAATCTTTAACGTGTAGAATTATATATTTCTTTCTATATTATTTAAAGAAACTTTACATTTTTCAGATATAAATGAGAAGATCCATAGAATGTAGACTAATAACTGTTCTTGCAATAATAAAAATTTATAGGGATCTGCTAAGTACACGTTACGGCAACTAATCTAGATAAAATATATGAAACATTTAATTTTCATTTCTATGTCTTATACTTCCTATTAACTTTCTCAAGATTCCCAGATGCTAGACTTTTCACATTCCACGCTGAATATACGTGGAATAGCCGTAAATTCTTTAAAGAAAAAATATACATCTTCATATCTTCCAATTTTTATGAGGGAACAGATATATTAAGGCTGTCTTACACGATCATAAATTTACTAACACCGAAATTTATAAGATGAATTTATAGACCACCACTTTGAAACAAATCTAAGGTTACGTTTTGCTGTTAATAATTATAATTGACTGAACATTGATAATATCTCAGTATAACTGTAAATACATACCGATTTATTCCTTACTAAAAAAAAAATGAGTAATAAAATTGTAGAGAATTTTGTTGTCTGTAAAATTGATATATTTTGCAAAAACCGATTTTGCATATCATTTTTCCAAAATGGCGGCGCTGCCGGCAGTACGCCTAGGTTGAAATTTTGTTGTTTTATTAGAACTACTAAATATAAAACATACGTTTATTTATTTTTATACCCTATTCCTGGGCTAGGAAGACTGAAGGGGGGGGGTTCCCCACAAGGATTTTTTGTGAGTTTTTTGTGGTAAATAATTCCGTTGAAATTAGTTGTCTAAAGTCTAAAGCCGGTATCCCACTGTAAAAAAAAATTATAAATTTTTTTATAAATTTTTGTATAAAAACGTTCAATGAAAAGTACTGCATGACACTGTAAAAAAAATTATGCGTTTTTATGGAGTGTTGCATAACTCATGAAAGAAAATTGGCGCCAAAGATACTACTAAACTTCATTTTGTGGCCGTTGTTCCGCAGAGGTACTCGTAGTTGCTTTTTGTAATTTCATTATGAATAACGTCAATTCAAATAAAAATTTGTTAGCTGCAATAATTATTGGAGTAATGGGTTACAGGTTACACAGTTATACAAAAAATCAGAACATCACCGGTGGACTAGTCTATGGCTGGAGAAAAGAAATATAAATTGCAGTGTTTTAGTTATCGCACACAACGAATTGCGAATAGAAGATGAAATAAATTACAGAAATTTTCTTCGAATGAAAGACCATTTCTTAAAAATAATGGACATGGTTCGAAATTAAAATGAGAAATGTGACACTCATCTAAGGCAGTGTAATATTCAGGCGATTTTTTGTGGTATAAAACTTCTTCATTTCTATACAAATCAATTAAAAGGCTGTCTCAGGCAACCACACTACAAATTTTGATTATTTTGCTTTATATTATTTCCAATTTCAATATAAACACACGCTCACCGCTGTTCAAATAATGTCAGAGAATAGGAATAACAACAACGCTGTCTCTTTAGAACATGATTTTACACATAGTTCAAGCAACCGCATTGCGCACGCCCGCATCAACATCCGATCATAACGCAGCTTTCAACAAAATGAATACAGACTGCTGTATTTATGTGACGTCACATCAAATTTTTACGTGACATCATGTAAATACAGTTTTCATAAAAATTCTGTCAAAACGGTTTTTATAAAAATATTTACGTCCATTTTTATAAAAAAAAATACAGTGGGATACCGGCTTAACCCAACACCCAACAACAAATAACTTCACCACACTTGACGTAGATAACCCGATATCCTGGAGAAAGTAATCGCGTTTTTGAAAGTGCGTCTGGACGACAGTTCTGCCACCGTACACATGCTTATAACCGTCAAAATCAGATAATACTAAAAATATATTTAACCAATAATAATATAATTATGTTTATGTAGAATTTCCATTTTTGGTTTTGTGCATGAAATCATTTAAAACTGAAAGTAATATTGTTGACATTTATAGTGAAATATTTGCGATTTATTTGTATGTAGTATGTGAGAATGATATATTTATTTCTCCGCCGCTGCCGCTGCAGCTCTAAGCCGCGGGTGTGGTTGGGAAGGTATGTACCGCATGACCTTCGATCTCGTTCACCTGCCTAGTGCCTAGCACTAGCACCAGCAGCACAACCCACCACAGCACCGTAACATGTGTCATATTACCGTGCCCTTGCCGTCACAATAATTCTATGTACGTGGCTAACGTAACTATGGTCATAGACTAATATCACTGTGATATTAGTCTATGCTATGGTCTACCAAGCGAGAATTGGGGGATCATAGGATAAATTCATTTTTTTAAGTAATAAAATAAAAGTTGTCACCAAAAAAATTAGTCTAAATTCTCTCTGCAGTCTTATTACTAGCCATAAACTTTTCTTCTTTGAAGAGATTTCAATGCCCGATACCACCGCTAACAATTGAATTTTACTTTTCCCTTAAACTACCAGTAATGTATAGAAACGAATACGGTATTTCGAAAACGAACCACGAGCCACGCTAACTGCTTTTTCAGTAACCGGTTGTATTTTCGGAACCCGATTACTGAAAGATCTTGTAACTTTTCTAAAACCAAGATAACCGCGCTAGATCGGCAGTTATGGTTACATTTTGGCTCATGACAGATAAGCAGTGTAACTTCATAGATTTTAACTAAATTGAGGTTAGCTGTCAGCTTTACCAAATGTTAGTATAAAAGCGTTCCGCTTTTCCAACCCGGCGCCATTGTAACCGCCATTAAATTTTAACCATTTTCATGGTTACCGTGGTTTAATTTCAAAATATACTAGAAATGTCTATGAGAAATTGAATATTGCTGAGAAAAATTGATTCGAAGTTTTTTGTATTAGTTTAACATAAAATTTAAAGGTCAGCTGTATAACTGGGCAAAAATGAATCTAATTCTTTGCTGTAAATTAATTAAAAATTGTCACCATCGAAATATTAGGAATTTTTATTGCATACTTTACAAATTACAAAAAGGCTGTTATACAGGATGTTAATACTAAATCGTCACACCCGAAAATGGTAGTTAGAACTCATTAAAACAAACATTTTTTCTTAGTTTCAATTTTCGGTTTGGTGCCCCGGTTCGTAGTTATTGGACTTCTTTTGTTTTTCGAAAAATCGTCATAACTCCCTTATTTTAAGGACAATTGAAAAAAAATTCTTTCAAAATTACCTTTAGGCCCGGTGAAACATATGCGTTTACAATTATTTTTTATATTTTCAAATGATAAAATAGCAATCGATCAAAAATTTCAAAGCAAGATTTTTCGATAACCACTCCATCGATTTTCAAAAATAATGCAATTATAATATCCGTAAACTATCTACTACAAAATTTGTTCTAAACATTTTTTTCAATCTATCCAAAAAAGTCTTTATTCAAATTGAAATACATTAAAATTCATCATTTGTGTGCGTATTTTGCATAATTTCTACGTATAAATGGCATAAACGCGCTGCCGTGCTTGCATTGTAATTGAAGTAAATGAATAAAGCCTTTTTTTTGGATACATTGAAAAAAATGTTTAGGACAAATGTAGTAGATAGTTTAAGGATTTTATAAATGTTTTACTTTCGAAAATCGATGGAGTGGTTATCATAAAATCTTACTTTAAAATTTTAGATCGATCGCCATTTTGTCATTTGAAAAAATAATTGTAAATTCAAATGTTTTACAGGGCCGAAAGGTAAATTTGAAAGAATTTTTTTTCAATAGAGCTTGAAATAAGGGAGTTATAACGATTTTTCGAAAATGGAAAGAAGTCCAATAACTACGAACCGTTGCACCAAATCAAAATTTGGATCTAAGAAAAATTATTTATTTTAATTTTTCGAGTGTGACGACTTAGTGTTAACACCCTGTATATATTATTTAAAATGTAACTTTTCTTAATTTAACTTAACCTAAAGTAAACTAACGTAACCGAAGTATTAAAGAAATTAAATTCTTGAATATTTGAATATGATTATTGTTTTATGTTCAGTATTGAAAGAATCGCGAGTTAAATTAGAAAGGACTCTCACTTTAAGACTTTATGGCCGTTTTCATAATCAGGCTCACTTTAAGACTTTAATTAACATTACTTTAAGACTTTAACTTTAATTTAAAGTAATGCTACAGTGCTCGCTAAAGAGCTAGAGATATATTATAACGAAACGAACACAACGTTAATTTCAATTTAAAGTGTTAAAGTGAAATTAAAGATTATTTAACGAACTAGATGTATTTCTTAAATTTAACAAGAAAGTAGAAAAAAACAGTAATTTTAAACTGGTAACAGAAACTAGAAAATTTATTGATCATACGTGTTAGTTTCCCTATTGTAAAAGAAAGTTCCAATAAATAAGATATTGTCCAAATGTAGAATAACTATAAAAATATAATAATATTCATGAATCTCCCAGTTTTCTATTATATTTGAAATACCGTGAGAAACAAATATGTATGATTTAATTTTTCACTCAAATTGTGGCTAATTCTTATAATTTGATCGGATGTACTAAAAAAAAATTAAATATTTGTAGATATGTACCTGGCATGAATACCATGGGAACAGATTTTGCCCCTATCAGTTATTATTCAATAACTACTACTGCATCGAAGTTCTAAGTGGTTCATGTTCATCATTTCTTGCCCGTAAATGTTAGTGGAATCCAAGCACCTAACAATTGTATCTGGAACAGGAAACAGGTGTAATTCCAACCCCACAATTTACCTCGTTGAGAATGAAACTCATACAAATCAACTTTGCTTTTATTTTCCAACCGTCTTCAATGAATTGTAGATCCAGCTTTTTATCGCATTTTTTACAAGCAAATTTGGATGTAATTCTATATCTAGAAAAACTAAAACAAAAACTTGTTATAGAGCTATTATTTTTCTTATATTGTTTTTACTAGGAATTTTACAATATCTTCTTTATGGATTGCTTTATTTAGTTAAGGTCGCAGGTTTTGCCGAAAATAATAACATTATTATTTAATCGTGCGATTCGTGGTTTAGTTAGTGATGCGGGTCATGATGATGATTTCTTACACGTTTTGGTTTAAATGATACTTTTGATATCTTTACTCTGTTCCGTTTAAGCCATTGGTGGTGCCCACATCAACACTAGTTTTAAATAGCAGAAATTACATTGGGTAAACTTGTCTCCAATTTCAGCCAATCAGAGGGGTCAAAACTATTCCCTATTCTCTGCAATACTGAATGGCTTAAATGGAACCAAGTACTTTCTTTTTAAGTTATATTTGTACCTTATAAACCACCAAAATAGTTATTTACAACCTAGTGTGGCAATTATTAATAATATTTATATTTTATATAAAGATATGTGTAGTCTGTGACAATTTAAATGTGAGGTTATGTCGAGGGTTATGTTTTATTGATCAATGGGGTATGCGACTAAATTTGCATTTTTATATGTATAATACTAAACTCTGTTTTTAAACGAGGAGTAAATGCGAATGTTAGATTTACACTATAGAAAGTTACTAGATTTTTTCTTCGCGAAATACAAAAATTCCGTACGCATCAGCACGTATACTTCGCATGGAACTTGTTTTAAAATAAAACTGACTTTATAAGCTCTTATTTTCACACCGTTTATTTGATTATGTGAATAAAATATAATCTGTAATCTAATTACACACTTTTATCCAACACCGACTCATAATATACTTGTTAGTATGGTTATTTGAAATAACTAAAGCACAACATTAGTCACTTTGTGTGAGAATATTTTAGAAGTCACGGAGGAATTATCACTGAATTGGTGTTTCTTTTAAATATAAATAAAAAGCAATTTTACAAAATTATTTTATTATTGAAATAATTTAACATAATGAAACTTATTTATTTAAATTATTATTAATATTTATGGTAAAATAGATTACTTATCTTTACCCAATGACAGCTATCATGGCTAATGAAACGAAAACAAGACACGAAGTAGTGGTTACTTGCTTCGGAATTAAATTCAAAGATGCTGCTTGTGCTTCTAAGTAAATACATTTTAAAGGAAGGTCCTCATTTTCACCCATTTTAATGTATTTTTCTTTCATAAAATTCCCAATAATAATTATTACAGCAAATTTTTTTCAATAACAATATAACAAAAACATTCAATGGCTACTTTGTAATTTAAAATACTACATCAGTTGACTTGTCAGTGTCAAACGATGAATGAAAACATAAAAATGGTTTAAGAAGTTTTTAATAAGAAGTTGGATAAAACGTTGTATTCCACTAGTGTGGAATGCATATTACTCACTAAGGAAAATTAGCCACTCTCCCTGCAGACTACGTGGTTAAACTTTTTCTTTCGTGACTAATATGATACATTCCACACTCATATAATAAATAACAATTACTTGATTTAACCTATATATATATATATATATATATATATATATATATATATATATATATATATATATATATATATATATATATATATATATATATATATATATATATATATACCGGGTGTCTTAGGCCGACCGACACATGGGCGATTAACATGTAAAATTAGTTAATTGTGAATAGTATATATATATATATATATATATATATATATATATATATATATATATATATATACCGGGTGTCTTAGGCCGACCGACACATGGGCGATTAACATGTAAAATTAGTTAATTGTGAATAGTATTTCCCCAGTGCGAGATATTAAGATGAAATTTTGCATGCTTATCCGGGGATACTATTTCTATGGATTTCAATTCAAATCAGTCAATTTACAAGTGTAATATTAGAATAAATTAAGAAAAATTGTAGAAGTACCATGAATGTTATTCATATCTTGAAAATAATAGTATCTAAGCAACAGCTCTGATAGAGTAGGGGTAACGTGCGCGCTTCACAATTTAGAGAGTCGGGTTCGAAACCAACCGACAGCAATATTTATTTTTTAATTTTTTCTTTTCAAAATAATTTTTTTATTAATATGTTTTTAATCTTTTATTAATATTTAATTTAATAAAGTGGAATATTTATTATAATTTTTAAATTTTAATGTTGTAATTAGTAGGTACGATTTAATATTTTTTAAATAAATAAATCTTGTTACGTACAATGTATCCACTTTATTAAATCTCTCTAAATTGTGAAGCGCGCACGTTACCCCTACTCTATCAGAGCTGTTGCTTAGATACTATTATTTTCAAGATATGAATAACATTCATGGTACTTCTACAATTTTTCTTAATTTATTCTAATATTACACTTGTAAATTGACTGATTTGAATTGAAATCCATAGAAATAGTATCCCCGGATAAGCATGCAAAATTTCATCTTAATATCTCGCACTGGGGAAATACTATTCACAATTAACTAATTTTACATGTTAATCGCCCATGTGTCGGTCGGCCTAAGACACCCGGTATATATATATATATATATATATATATATATATATATATATATATATATATATATATATATATATAATTTATTTGCAAATTTATATAATAGAATACAATTCGTTCGTGTGCAAGACTTCATGCACCATGCATCGTACTGAGTTCTTTATGTATTTGTTTAATGTTGCAACTACTTTTGAAGCCTTCATCCACATTTAGTAGAAGATGTAACAAATTCTGTCTGTTTATATTCTTTAACTACCCGATATACAGTAGATTCTGCTACTCCTACAGAAAGAAATCATCATTATTATGGCATTAAAATAATATAATTTTATTTGATTTTCTTACCTATTGTACAAAAAATTTCGTTTACTATAGATGTTATATTCTTACCGGCGGTATTTTTCAAAGTTTTCTACATGCTCTGCTTTTCAGCGACAATATTATTACTTCCTAAACGAACTGATTTATTTTAAAGTCACAAAAACATGAAAACGCAACAAGAACGTAGATTAGCTCATGATAAATTAGAATACCCGCAGTTTTTATTTATTATATTCATATTTCAGAGAAGGGGTTTAGTGACATTGTTTTGTGATAGTGACGTTACCTTATCCCTTCTCCAAATTATTCAAAATAATGTCTAATTTTTATTATTATTGTTATTATTAATATGATTATTATTATTATTATCAGAAAGTCTAGTGATTAAATTACGTTACATTAATGACTTATGACACATTGAAATTCTATTATGGTTACATACCCCATTGAAAACAACAGATAGCGCTGGCATATACAAATTCACTATAAAAATATTAACATTAATAGATGATTTATGTAGGTTTCTTGATACACGAAAATCGCGAAAATTATCATATTGTACGTATAATAAGTTTTATTATTGTTACGATTATTTTGTTGTAGAATGCCCGGGAAAGCCAGTGCTTTTTGAAAATTTTCCCCGGTTGACTACACCAAGAAATTGACATTTCGGGTTGTCGGTAGCGTGCGTATATGTCGTCCGAGGTTGTAAGTACAATAAAATTATTTACAACAATTTAAATTATGCAAATTTTTTATCTTAATTAAATAGTATGCAATTAGTTTTTACAAGAACTGTTTGTTTTTCTCTTTAGTAATATAACAGAAACAAACTTTCTTGTGAATAATTTAATAAAACGAAATTTGATCTTTTTTATTTAAAAGCTGAGTGTAATATGGAAAAAGTTCAAATTTTATTACTTACTGTACTTCTGTAGCAAGCTGTAACTTGGTTAATAATTGAAAGGTCGTAGGTTCAGATCCCACACCCACCCAATATCTAACTATCTCAAAATACCGTTCTGTCAAAAGCCATTATTCCAGTTACATTTACGTTGCTTGTACGAGTAAATCTTTTATACATGGTAAACCAATAAAATTTAATATAGAGCTTAAAACATATGGAAAATAAATTTTTCGATATGCAACTAATTAATTATGTACTTGTAAAAGAATAGTTAACATGTAAATATATTAATTTCTGTAGTCTTTTATTGAAACAGGCGAGGAATTTTAATTTATTACAGTATTAACACATTTCACGCCATTTTTTCACAACGTAGGTTCACATGAACTGTAATTCAATCATTCAACAGTCATCCTTGATCACATATTCTATTGTTCTGTTCAAATACATTTCTTTCGCCTCGTCCACATTCATACATGTTTTTCTATTGCAATAAAAATATTTCTGTCTCTTATCATTACAATTAGTAACATCAATTCACTGATACATCGGATGTGCACGCAAACGCACATCCAAGCTCATCAACATATATAATTTTAACCATCTGTCTATCGTTATACTCGCAACTCAAGATGACCAAATCACTTCATCTGAATTAACTGACCCAATCCCACTTTCTCATTTTTTTCCCCTGTCCATACATATCGACTTACCATACATCAAATCATCCCCACAAAATCCTTTGTAACAATTAACCTAGTTCATATAAAAATATAAATAATAAATTTTATATTATATTATTTATATTTGTACCTTCTTTGTTTGAGGAAATATTTTAACGTTTGCCTGATATATCATTTGTTTTTGATTATTTCGAACAATTTGTAATAAATTAAATGTAAATATAAATATTTTTTGCACGATCGGTTTTTTTTAATGTTTACCGATAGTGTTTCCAAGACAGTTG
Source organism: Harpalus rubripes (assembly GCA_963082715.1). Taxonomy (NCBI): domain Eukaryota; kingdom Metazoa; phylum Arthropoda; class Insecta; order Coleoptera; family Carabidae; genus Harpalus; species Harpalus rubripes. The sequence goes on along the minus strand of OY720453.1, from coordinate 20,411,242 downwards.
GTTTTATTTACAAATTACTGAATAGTAAATAATTCGAATCATATCGGTAAGTGATGTGAATCACTTAGGCTTGATTTACAATAACGGTACAATGACGGTACGATGACGGTACGAAATTTCTTGCTCCAATGTATTTTAATGGACCTATTTGCATCTTCGTTTACGGTATGATGACGACCCATTGATTTCAGTAATTTACATATTGTCATCGTACCGTTATTGTACTATCATTGTACCGCTAATGTAAATCAAGCCTTAGGTTTCATTTACCTTAGCGGTACAATAATGGTACAACGTTACGATGACGGTATGTAAATCAGTAAATACCAATAGGTCGTTATCGTATTCGTACCGTGGACGTAGATGTAAATGGGTCCATTACTACATTGGAGCAAGAAGTATCCGTATCGTTATTGTACCGTCATTGTACCGCTAATGTAAATCAAGCCTTACCGTTCAGGAGGCGGGACGAAAAAACAAAGATCAAAGCTTACTTTAAAATTTTTTAATATGTGAAAATAATTTTTTATTATATATTATTTTTTTTTTAATTTTGTGCGTCGATCGTGCAAAAAATGTTAAAAGCATCACGAACGTTACGGAATTACTGATCTCAGACAAAATTGGGGCCTTCGCGTCTCTCAATCCGCAAACGTTGTCTTCGATTGGTAAACTGTCCTTACAATTCTTGATACACTATTTCTCAAATCTTTGACAAGTCAAAATTATCAGCTAAAATTTTGGCGCGAAAGCTGTGAACACAGCTTCAGTACGGCCTAAGAAAAGAAAACCGGAATAATATTTACCTTTCAATTAATATAAGTGTTAATTGGCGAGTTTCCCACAAAAATCAAACAAGTTCATTTATTGAAATTTCCGTTTAATATCATTCGTTTTTGTTCGGGTCACATTGTAATAAGTTTAATAAAAACCCAAACGAAGCACGTAAAATATAACGGTAGACATTTGTAAATGTACTAGAACCAAATTATTAGACCACCTCCGTTTTTGAAAATATAATCGAAAGGGGTTTAAATTTTTTAACAAATTAATAGAAAGTTGAAAAATATATCCAAACTCTAATTGGACAAAAACCAGATGTCCAGATTTTAATTTTTTTTAATAAATGGTGATTATACATAAAAAACTAAATTTCAATCTGAACATCTAGTTTTTATGCTTATGTATGTGGAAAAGTTGCCACAGTCCTGCAATGAACAGTTTTGAAATGAAATGTTTTTTATTTTCTGAAATTTTTTGGATATAAACCTTATGTATAAAAATACAAAAAAATATTATCATTTTTATTTTGTTTTCATTTAGTTATATACAAAATTCATATGAAATATAATTTATAGAAAATATTATGATTTCAAAGAGGTTCTAGCTTCTAGTTATAATGTTATTAAATTATATCCAACATACATATTTAACCTAGTGATATAAAAATGTTACAAACTGGATATCCTTTTCTGAACTACAAATAATAGAAAAATGCAAGGCCGTATTTTCAAAGGAAATGTGATTCCAAAGGTTGTAATTATTATGCAAAAATAAGTCAATTATAAAAGGAATTGTACAATTAAATATTTGTTATGGTTACTACAATTAGAAATTCGCCTGGGGTACCGCATATTTCGAGAACTAATTAAAGAAAATAACTTGTTATTTCCAATGGAGACAGTATAATTTTTCGAAATTGGTGAATTTGGTCGCGATATTGTTGCGCTTTGCTTTAACTGCGGGTATTATAAAGACATCCTGTGCTTATATTTTTGCTTTGCTAGCTGCATGCTGCATATTGAATTGGCTGGTGTTAGAACCTACCTCACACCAAGTGAAGCTGGTATTAACGACTCTCAATATCCATCATGACAGTATTGTAGGCGCAATCAACATAAATATCAGAGAGAAAATTGTATCTCGGCATTGGCGGCGTCGTAATTTCGAACGGTACCTTCCAGCGAAATGAACGCAACTCCAGCAACTTTGATGCCGTGACGGTGTGAACATAATTGAAAATTATTGCCCCTACCTGTCGAGAATACATTACGATGCCTCCAATTCTTCTCCCAAGAAACAGTGCACGCCAAACTTTCAAATCGCCAATTCAATCAACACTTCAGCATAATCGTTTACTTATGACAAGGGGAGAAATAATTATTGTTGTTGACATAACCACGGATTAGAATTTCTACAACAAAACCCAATTTGTACAAGTTTTGTAATATGAAGGAATATTTTCAGTATTCACTAAGTGGAGAGAGTAACTAAAATCGGTAGTAGAAAATAGCTATTTGTGTATTAAGAGCGCAAAATGGGACATTGTCGATTGAGAGGTTGTTGACGCGCGACGCAGGAGCGCGGCATTCTCTCGAAATCGACAATGTCCATTTGCGCTCGAAACACACACAAGATTTTTTCTACAGTCCTCCACCATAAAAAAATAATAAAATGTACACTTTGTACTTACAGTACTACTCAACAGTTTTACCGTGAAGATAGGAACGTATTCAAATATGACTTCAAGATATGGTTTTGGCAATTTTGTAATGAATATTATAAGTTTTGTATAATTTATTTGTTTCAAGTACATTAAACTAGTGCAATGGAAAAGTGGCTGTCGGATTGGGAGTGTTCACGCCAAACTTTTGCAGGTGGCAGCACAACTGTTCACACAATTTATTTTACATTTAATTTTAATTTAACGTTACTTTCCATTCTTCTTGAGCTATAGCTTCAATCTAATCTAAGCATTTTATACTTTCGTTTTCGTAAATAAATGCCATATTTTATTTTCACAGCAGTACGGCATTTTGTTTGGTTATGTAATATACCGACAGAGCAGTAATATGTCAGATTGACTTGTGAAGGTGGTAAATATGTAACTACAGAGTCATTAGTTCCTGACTAAACGTTTCTATTAAGAATGTAGACAAGTGACATTTCTCAACATTGTATAGTTAGAAATTTGGACAGCGAGCGTTTTTTCTACTAAAGTGACATTTTGCGTTGACAAAAGAGAACGCAAATGGCTACTTTGTATATAGACTGTAGAAAAATATATTTACGAGGTCGTTTTTTATGCTGGCCATATCATTTTATGTAGGAAAATGACAATGGATACAGACATGATATATATATATATATATATATATATATATATATATATATATATATATATATATATATATATATATATGTATGTATTTGCGAGTACGTTCCGCGCGACCGAATTCCACGCGGTAAGATTCCACGCGATCGAAATCCCATTCGGTCGAAATTCCACGCGGTCGAAATCCCATCCGGTTAAAATGTACCCCCACCACATTGTTCGTTCTACAGAAATTAAAATATTTCCACGCCATCGAATCCCACCCGGTCGAAATGTTACACGATACAAATCCCTCGCTCCTGTACCGCTCTCTTTATCGATCGTATTGCATTCTAATAATCTATGCTTCGTGGTAGTTCCGCGTCAAAGATAATATATTAAAAAGAAATTTTAAAACATATTATATTATTATACAACGAACAATTTAATGAATGAAAAGCACTTTAAGGGGCTAGTATACCTACCGCAAAAGTGTCGTTCGTACTTTTCTAATATCTTATTTTTGGTGCACTTTAGAGAAAAATGTTATTCAAAAAAAGTTTTTAAAATAATATTGTTAACATCGAACTGTTTTTGAAATTTTGATTTTCTCAAAAAATTAAGATTTGAATTTTGGTTTTTATTTTTTTATTCAAATACCAAAACATTTTTGAAAAAAATATGAACAGTTCAATGTTGAGATTACATGTAAGAATACATATGATTTTTTTTTCAGAGCAAAAATCCTACGCATAGTAGTTATTAGAAAAGTACGATTTTTCGTAATGTTTACAAGTTACCATCACACGGATCAAGTGGGGAACGACGCAAGAGGCGCTACTAGAGCTTGCTACACTGTTACAAAAATTTCTGAGTTTCTGTAGATATAAAATTGTATTATGTATTTATGAATAACTCATGTACAAATAGAAATTTTATTATATTTTAATTTATTTATAAATATACATGTTCATTAAATATATGTATAGGTATTGACTAAAATCACACTCTAATTATTAATTTAATAATATAAATATAAAATGACAAACATCATAATACAAAAGGAAAATAATAATCCCTTTCACTGACGTGCAACTGCTAACTGCCGAGTATTTGTAAAAATAACTATAAACGTGTTGATTACAACAAATTTTATTTTGTTTATAGCCCAAGAATATTGATTACAGGAATGAATTCAATATACTTGCATTTTCCTAAGAAGCAAATATTTATGGTACAATAGAGGCTGTTGTAAGAATTTTTATACGTCTTAAGTATTAAATTTTTATAAATTATGTTCTTTATAGCCTCAAATTTGAAAATATCTATTTAATATTTTACAATTAATTAATTAATTAATCTTAGATTTTTCCCTCAATTTATCCCGACCGACGACAAAATTATTTCGAATTTAAAATGGCACAAAAATCACCTCAGTGGTGCAAGTTGATCACCGGTAAATTAATCGCTGGAAAATTGATCGGGAGGTTAATAGATCATCGATACACTGATCGCGTAGAAAATTGATCGAGGGAAAATTCATCGCCTGAAAATCGACCGCTAAGAAAATTGATGGCTAGAAAAATTGATCGCCAAAATATAGATCGCGTGGAAAATTAATTGCAAAAAATACTTTCACGAGAGGTAGAATATTTCCCGAGAAAAACTTCACATTCGATATTTTTAATTATTTTTATAAATATTTAATATTTATTTTAATGCCACATAAACGACAGTTGTCTGATATGTACTACTGTAATTTTAATAATTAGCTAATTTCTTGTTGATGCGTTTCTTGTGTTCACCGTTATTTTAAATATTCCGGTATTGCACTTGTGCAAATGCCCGGGTATACGCACAAGTGTAAATATTCACTGATATTCGATTGTCATTGGTCGAAAATCAAAAAATACTGTAACGTGATTGGTTGAAATTTTTCGAGTGAAACATTCATGAAAACCAACCCCCCCCCCTTCACGTCGGAGTACATACAGTACGACATTTATAGCCAATAAGGGAACAGTTTGATCAACACTCTCGATATTTATATAAATAAAACTAGGCGATGTTAAACGTATGTACTACAGCTACTAAACTATTATTCACGAAAGATGACTATTCAAGGTCATTTGTGAGCCGTCTGATATAATATTACCTGTAGATAACTTCATTGCATTTCATATGCATAGGCGTGCAGTTTGAAATATTTATGGACACATTTTAACTGAAAAACTAAGAGTAATTCATTTGAAAATTATGTTTTTTCTAAATAATGCCTTTCTGAAAGATTTATTTTCTTCATTTATGTTTTTACAAAATATAAAAACATGGACTTAACTTATAAACCAAGGAATAATAATTTCATTTAAACTCCAACGCCACTGCTTAATTATTAGCACAGAGGGCAGTGTAGTAGATAATTAGGTATCTGTAATTCTACGACATATGTCATTATTATTTATAGTGTGTTAGAAAGTAATGCCACTATTTACGTATATCTGTCACACCACATAAATTAAATAGACATAGGTCAAATAATCTTTCTCTTTCTAATACAAAATGTTGCTAAGCTACTGCTATAAAGTAATGTGTATTCTTTCTTCGAACAAATGACCTTGAATCTTTCGTGAATAATACTTTAGAAAATACATAGTTGACTCGTCCGCCATATTGGTGCCAAAATCAATGCACTAAATTATGAAATAAAAGCGCATTTCTTATAAGTTTATGTACTAACTATTTTTCATAATTAAATATATCTTTCATATTTGCCATTTTATACTTCTTTAAAATAATAAAACAAGAAAAAATACGGTTCGTTAAGATTTTTGAGGTTAGAAAAAAATATATGATTTGGATTAATACCTGTAAAAATTATAACCATTTCTTAAATGAGTTGCACAATTTGGAGCAGAACAACCCGTTGTTATGGATAATTTCTATGATTAATAATGCTGTAACATTGATATTGCATGATTTAAGTGGCTCCACAATGGTGGACAAGTCAGCTGTAATTTATCTACTAGCTCTAGTATGTAATGTGACGTCACATTTTGTTTCAGATCACATGACTTTTTCAAAATATTACACAAATTTCAATAATTAAGAATTAAATCGTCTCGTACATCGTGCCATTAAAATCTCTGAACCTGATTTCCTACAGCAGGAGCTTGATCACATCAGACATAGTTTAATCCAGAACAACTATGACGTAAAATTAATCAACAATAGGTAGAATTCTCAATAAAAACAATATTAAGGCCTTTTTTAAACCCCCACAAAAGATCTCAGAAATACTCCCCCAAACTAAAGATAAGCGCGAACCCTTGTCGTCGCCCGGTGTTTATAGTATTCCTTGTTCTTGCGGCACAGTATACATAGGTGAAACAGGAAGGAGTGTTCACACTAGATTGTCGGAACACAAACGCTGTCTGCGTAATGGTATGGTATTAAGATCTGCGGTCGCAGAACACCAATACATAACATCTTATTTGAAAATTCCCGCATTTTAGCTCCTGTCCCTGAGTTTTACAGACGTAAATACAGGGAAACTTTAGAAATATGGAAACATCCGAATAACATTAATCGGGAAGATGGCTATTTCTTGAGCCACATGTGGAAACCGGTGATTCTCGGAACACGACACGCCCAATCTACCATTACGAACTCGATTCCCATTGGTCCTCATTAGCTCTGCTCATCTACCGTATCTTTAGATTAGTATATAACCGTCTTCTCGGCCTTCTTTCGTCACTTGGTTTATTTGGCCTCTAGCGTGGTTTACACGTCGGGTAACCTTGTAAACTGAGTCTCCCTTCCTTGTTGCTTAAACTCGGCCTCTAGCGTGGTTGACACGTCGGGTAACCGTGTTTAAGACAATACTATCCCTCTTGCTCCTGAAGATGCCCCATATGACTGCGGGCGAAACGTTGAGCTCTGACTCAAAATATGACACAGTCCATTCCCGGAAAACGAATATTTCTCATGACTCAGACTGTGGAAGCCTACGCAATTATTTCAAGAATTAAATCTTATGAATATTTCATGATATTTTCTAATTTGAGGTTCTTTAAAGAACAATATCTTTTAAAATTTAGTACTTTTAGGAGTCATTATATATTTTTTTTTTGCAATAGCACTATTCGGGCTGAATTTTGTGCGTCAGGCTAAGTTATTGTTGTTATATTTAGACAAGAGTCATACTTGGAAAATTCGGGCCGAGTTATGTGCGTTAGTTTAGGTTATTGTTGTTATATTTATATTGGGACACCTTTTACTCCCGCAGTTCTCAATATGCACAACAAAATATTGTACAGTAGGGAAGGACGGTTGTCTGAGTTTACGCTACAACTCAGACCGTCGGTGGTAGGGGAGAGAATTTATTCTAATATATATTAACAGTGTATCTATATGCGGCAAGCCAAACATTTCCCCTCATACCACCACACTTCAGTTACGACTATTCTGAAATCGAATTTTTGCTCTAGGTATACTAGCCCCTTAATTTAAATATAAATACAATAGCACTAAGTAAACACAAGTAGGTACACGAGGCTAAACGATATATAATACCGTTTATACATGTTCACAATTTGGTCACTGGAGGCTCTAATATCTACATTTGCATCGCCAATACTTACCAATGCTTCACGTAGGTGCGCATTAAACGTTAGTAGGGTATAATAGCAAAGATCACTTTTATAAAATCGGTAGTAGAAAAATATATTTACGAATCATAAAAAGCAATCTTCTTTGTTTTAACAAGAACTGTGCTACGAGTGCTTTTAAGAAACGCCCAGTATCCTATCCAGCAAAAAAATAATAAAACTGTAATGATGTAATTATTTATTTATTAAAAAAGAACATTAAAGCAAAAGTAAGTCAACGTACATTATGTATGCACAAGAAAATTAATAAGGATTTACAGATACCTGCTATTTACTAATGATTTTGCATTCATGGTCACTTTTTTCAAGACTTATAAACAAATAATAATTCTCTTGTTTTTTTTTTTAATTTTAGTAATTTATACTACTAGACAGACGGTAGAAATATGTTTTTCTCTATTAGAGCTGTCGATAGTTTTAATAAAAATTAGTTTATTAAAGTGAAAAATGCAGTGTGTTTACCAATAATTTACATTTACATATGCAGTTCATTTAGAATTCTGAATAACATATGTTATAATATAATATAATATAATGACCGTAATTAATCAAAATAATTGATATTACAAACGAAATAACATTAATTATTATTATAATATATGTTATTCATCGTAACATACACAGTGAATACCTGCGAGAATCCGGGACATAGGGGTTTAACAAAGTTTTTTTCAAATATATGAGGTGTAGAAAATTGAATTTGTTGATGCTGCAATTTTTGCATTTCCTTCTTTGATTATTTAATAAATTTAATTAAAATCATGGTTAAAAATAGATGTAGTACCCATATATGATTATTTCAAAAATATACATAGATTTTCTGGTAAACCAAGTAGTATTGATGTTTCTCTTGCTGGGGCTGGCCAAGGTCTTCCTGGGGTTGTGGCGTCACGCGGGATGACGTCATGGCAAATTGCAAAATTCTTTTGCATTTTTCTCCTGTGCTATAAATTTTTATGCAAAATAAAAAAATATGGGTGTAATATTTTTAACTCTACATTAACATAAAAAAATAAAAAATCGTGGATAACCGTGTTCTATAATCTAAACTTGTATGTCTGTACCTACTTTCAAAGCATCCTATAAAATTTTACAGGATATAATATTTGAAAAATATTATTTTCCCATGCATTTATCAGGGATTCCCGAGGGATTCCTGTAGATATGTTTTGGTAGTTACCATTATGAAATAAACCGTTTCATAAAAAGCATTTTAGTACTACAGATTTGTTTCCTGCAGACTATATAACGTTAATTTAACTGACTTTAACAATAATAGAATATAAAATCCTAGTCATAAGCATCAACAACTGCTTAACCCGTACCTGATTAAAATAATTTTGTAACTTGGATACCCAAAATAGGGTCAACTGTGACCCGATTTTTTTGCGGTATTTTGATGTTAATTTAATAATAATGTTTTATTTTTATTATGTTTATTAAACTTCCTGTATTAATAATTATGCAAATTTGTATTTTTGCTTAATAATTAAATTAAATTTTCTTTTAGAAAATATACGTAATTATAAAATAAAACTTATAATTCTTTTTAATCTAAATAACCATTATCTTAAATAATGATTGCAATATAAGTAAACATCGTAGACTCAAATAAAAAAAAATCTGATGTGGACACCACACGACTTCCTTGTACGCAAGATTAATATGAAGTATAGACTCAATTATAAAATTGCACGTATTTGACGTAATTTGACATTAACATCTATTTTTTATTTTTTTCTCATTTTTTGTCCTAATCCATAGCAAGCTTCATTACAAAAACCAAAAAGTATATGTTTTAAGTTTACATATCTCGCTTATACAAAGGGCTAATTTAATAATACTTGATGTGCTAGACGCAGAATTTAATTCTCTAAAACTCTTATTTGAAGCATTTATATCTAAAATCAAAATGAAATCATTTTATTCAAGAAAAACTATTAACAACTTCAGGTAATACATCACTTCCGGTTAGCCTGTTTTAACCAAAATCTGCTATGTTATTCCAATTGATATAAAAGTCTTATATTCTAAATTTGAAAAGATTTGGATTATATTTTAATATAGTTTTTCATTAAAATCTATTATAGGCTTCAAATAAAGTACCATTTCTGGAAATTATGTAATGACCAAAAAGGGAGGTGCACAACTAGATGTTATAGCAGTCCTAAATACAAAATTTCAACTTTCTATGGCTTACCGTTTTTGAGTTATGCGAGATACATACGCACGTACGTACGTACGTACAGACGTCACGACGAAATTAGTCAGAATGGATACAGGGATGGCCAAAATGGATATTTCCGTTGAAATCTGGAAACCGAAATTTTTCGCGAATACAGTACTTCCTTTACTTTGTACAAGGAAGTAAAAATGTTAAATAACTCAATACTTTTTAAACTTCTATAAATAAACGAACATTATATATAACAAAATATTAATATATTTTAGGAGAATTCACAAGAGGAATTGTTAGTAATATTTCTATTATGAGAGTTATTAACAAAAAATCGGAAATTGGGTTAGTTGTGACCCGATTATGGTCAGGCAAGGGTTAAATTAAAATTGTGCTTCAAGAAAATGACATATTTTTTATTTAATATATCACAAGATAACACTTTTTAAAATGCCTACGCGAAATATCAAACTTCAGAAGGAAAGTTCATTATTTTTAAACTAAACTAATTTAAATTTTCTATGCGTCACTTAAATTTCCGATTACGGTAAAACAAATGGGTTAATAGCAAGTAAACGATGCTTTCGGCCCTTGAAATGCAAATGTTTTAGAATAAAACCACAGCAATCGATGTTTACATTCACTAAAGGTTAGAGAGGCCACCAACAGATAATAGATTTTAACGCACGTCTCTCGTAATTATACCGCTGATTTTTATTGTGTTCCCTGTGACTGATTTGTTCATTAATTGCTTAAACGTTTTGTAAATGTGTGAATCGACCATTCGAATTTGTGCGACCGAAAAAATCGACACATTTATATGGTTTTTATGGTTATAGGTGTGTCGTGAGAAACGGCATTTACTTTTAACTGATTTACATATATTGAAATTGAAGCAAGGATTCTAAGCTAACGATGACGTGTGATCTTTAGCAGAGGTTACTCATTGTTTCTTAGAAATTATTTGAATAATTATACTATTACATATTTACTTGTTTCACTTGTTTTCCTACAACGTACATATATGTTGGAGAACATGTGTTTCATCGGTGTTATTGGTAATGCATGAATAACAATATCACGCACGCACAAATAACATTAATGTGTCATCACTTTCTAACTGGTATTGTTGAAATGACAGCTTACATGAAATACTCGTATCATTCATATCAGGCAAGCCTTATGCAGATGTACAGTTTTTATTTGAAAAAATGTTAATATCGATTATATGAATAATTATGACAGACTGGTAATTGATAGCTATTCCAAACAGGTATGGATGGAATTGGCATTAGGCGATCAGAAGTCGATACTGTGCGAGGATGTTTTAAACAAAAAACAAAAACAAACAAAAAGTAGAGAACGCGACTGTCCGCTATTCTTCCTATTATAGCTTTCTTAGATTCCAATCCAACGTCACCTATGATTTTGAGATGTTAAACTGCTCTGCGAGCCCCTTATGTGCCTGTCTTTGTTTCCGATTATCGACAATAGATTTCTATTGTCGTTCTTCCAAATCTGGAGCACCGCATGTCTTGTCCATATTATAAAATACTAAATGCAACGGCGGAATACCCAAGAAAATCCTTTGTTTCATTTTCTTTACCCAATATTTTTGCGAAAAAATTAAATTCACCCAACACATTTAACAGACGTAGTTTTTATCTGACAACTTGTACTATTAAAATACCGATTTCTGTATTATATCAAAGAATTGTTTTATATTTTGTAGTTTTCATTTTCATGCACCAGTTTCTGCTTGATTACAAATTTTATTGTATTGTTAACAATTATTTTACTAGATTAATAATAGTTGTCAAAATAATGACAATAATTACATCGGGCATTTTGAATATTCTACATCTAAAGTAAAAAAATCTGATGTGGCCAGCGCATTACCTTCCGTCAGTTCCATATATTTTGTACAAATTCAATACAAAAAGTTTCTTACACAAGATTCCATAAGTATATTACCTTCTGTCATATGTCTATGTATTTTGTACAAATTCCATACAGAAAGTTTCATGTACCTAAGAGATTCTATATTTCCAGTAAAATTATAACACAAATATGTCAATTGCACTTGACACTGATATCTGTCAATCAGCATTTTCTTAATATAGTAGCGGTTTCCATGGTTATAGCATAGCTAGCTGCTTTATGAAATGTAATTTCTTTATAACCTTTAAACTCTATATTCTTTAATATTTATAATAACATTATGTATGGAAAAATGATATTTAATAGTGTTTTTTCAAGAAAAACTTGAAATCTTAAAATTAGGGTACTTCCGGTTGACAAATTATAACCAAAATCTAATTATCTCTTCACATGAATGCAAAGAAAAGGAATACGAAAGAATTATAATTTTTTGAATTATCGTATTTGAGTTATCAGATCCGTAAATCGTCGCACACACACACACACACACACATCATCGTAAAAAGTAGTAAAAACTTATTCCATGGACTCTAAAACGTGCTTATTCATCAAAAACTCACCACCGAATTTTTTGACCAAAGACAATACCTTCCTTACCTAAGTGTGACGGAAAGTAAAAACAACATACATAAAGTGCTTTTTTGTCTATCAAAAAGAGATCAAATATTCTGGCTGTTCCCAATTAAAATTTTTCTGAATCTGGGTTTTAAAAGATCAACCCGATATATGATAACAAAACAAGAAAATAAAATGTAAATCGCGCTGGTAAATGTTAAAAAAAACATAGTTTTTAAGGAGTTTCAGGGGATGTTGTGTGCCACACGTTCATTTTTTGGTAAAAATCTTAGTTTAGTATTCTTCACGTAAAAATGTTATTACACAATAAGGCCCGATCCTAACACCCCTAGTTAAAGTGACAGTTTATTAACCATTAGTTAAGAATTAAACTGAAGTTTAAGCGATGCGACCAACAGTTTAACTTCCAGTTAGTTCCAATCAAAGATGGAACAATTTTGCAACCTAACCGTTGGTATCTGGTAAGCACTAACTGTCACTTTAACTAAATGTAGTAGAAGTGGGCCTAAAATGTGTATATGATTCTTGACGACATACGTAATTGAAGTAGTTTATTTTTGCTATACAGGCGAATGTCGTAATTCTGTCCAGGAATTAATTTGGAACTGTCAACCTAGTTCGTAAACATTGGCTTGTATTTTAGTATAATTGTGTTTGGTATTCTTGATGATACTTCCTTGTCTTGTTTTGGTAAATAAAAAGTACTTCTTGTCTTGGTCTTGTATTGATTTCAAGACAAGATAAAGAGTATATCTTTATTTTTGTGAAACACTAGTAAAAGCATTTTTATGGAATGCACTTTTACATTATAGTCTTATAAAATATGTGCTGCATAAAAGCGCTTTTATTTTAAAACGTAATACGGGCAATAGTATTTATAAAATTTATGTTGATAATACGTCTTTGATTTAAAACTTTCAAGACATGTGGCTCATTTTATTTTTATTTCTATTTTTTATTAAGTATATATTAATGATATATTGCACATTGTTATACAACATAATAAAAACTATAATAACTCCAGGCGACCGGTTGTGGTTTGGACATCCCGGATTCTAGCCCGATAATTTCTTCTACTTATTGCCCAGAAATGGCCCCTTTGGTGGTTTGGTGCACCCTTTCTAACAGCAAAGCAGATCATTTTTACCAAAACAACACATCTGAAGGCCTTATCACACTAGAATTACTATCTCTAACTTGTCACGCAATATCTATGACCGATTCATATCGCTGACTTACTCCAGTGTGATAACTACAAGGAAGTCATGGTTCCTGTTGTCAGAGAAATAGAATCGGTTTCATTTATTTCATTTCCTCTGACTATTAGTAGCTGACTTCTCAACTGCGTATGCGCAACTGGCTCTGAAGTACAGGAATGTAACTTTACGGAGTAAAATATAACTGCAGAGACGTCAGAACTTGACATTTTTTTGTTTGATACGCATAAAATTATTATGCTTACCCACAATGGGCTACTTGCGTGCCATTTTTTACCTTCCGTCACCTTTAGGTAAGGAAGGTATTGTTTTTGGTCAAAAAATTCGGTGGTGAGTTTTTGATGAATAAGCACGTTTTAGGGTCCGTAGAATACGATTTTACTATTTTGACGATGATGTCTGTATGTATGTGTGTGTGTGTGTGTGTGTGTGTGTGTGTGTGTGTGTATGTGTGTGTGTCTGTGCGTGACAAAATTTTCTAATGCGATAATTTCCATACTATAATTCCAAAAATTATAATTCTTTCGTATTCCTCTTCGTTACATCCATGTGAAGAGCTGATTAGATTTTGGTTATAATTGTCAATCGGAAGTACTCTCATTTGAAGATTTTAACAGTTTTTCTTGAAAAAACGATGTTAAATATCATTTTTTCACATTTAATGTTATTATAAATATTAAAGAATTATTTATTCTCTACGATTTGAATGCATTTTATTATTATTATATTAAATGGACATAGAGTTATAAAATTATAAAGAAATTAAATGTATATATATATATATATATATATATATATATATATATATATATATATATATATATATATATATATATATATATATATATATATATATTAGTCAGCTTTGCTGTAACTCTGGAAACAGCTGCTACATTAAGAAAATTCTGATTGAAAGGTGTCAGTGTCAAGTGCAGTGGACAGTATGTTTGTTATAATTTTACTGGAAATATAGGATCTTTTGTTAGAAACTTTCTGTATGGAATTTGTATAAAATACATACAACTGCCTTAAGGTAATGTACAAGAAATATAACCTTTTGCAAGGAACTTTCTGTATGACATTTATACAAAATACATAGAACTGACGGAAGGTAATGTGCTGGCCACATCAGATTTTTTATTTAATATTTTTGAAGAGACGATAAACACTTGCTACCCATATTTTTTCTTTTAACAAAATTTTCATTAATTGGCCAGAAAAAAATTAATGAAATTTTAATATTTAAATTACCGTCATGTATGACAGAATTACGCTGAACCAATGAATGGCCGTAAAGCAATAACATCGGTACGTCCAATAGCAACGGCATGTGCGGGTATTTTAAACATGACAGATTATCTGTTTGACGTTTGAATAATAGTTTGGAGGTTAATATTTTCGTTTGTCATTTTAATCTTATACGAGTTTAAGCTAAGTTAAAATCCTTCAAAATCCTGCTTAACAAATCGAAATACGTAATAAAAGTAACAGAAACCACGCAAATTGTAAATAATAAAGGAGAGAGCGACAGAAAAATGAACTAATGTCAAAATCAAATTTAAGCTCGCACTCGCTCGCCATCTACAGGTTACATTCGTAAATATGCATCCCTTTCTCCAATTCAAAATAATGACGTCAAAGAAAATCTTATTTTTTAATTAATTAAAAAACAAATATTTTTTTAAAAATAAAATTTATATTTTTACATACGTTTTCAATTTTACGTTAGGTATTTAGTGATAGATATCAGATTTTCAGTACCACGCAAGTAGCCTATTGCATTATTTTTCAAACGTTTTCATTCATTTTACTTGATATGTCAAATAAATTTGAAATATGTTGTCATTAAAATACCATATCATAACCAACATCAAGTATTAAAATCCACTAAAAATCAGAGAACACGGTTGCAGTTTATAAATCAAGTTGGTCATACAAAGTAAGTGAGCGAAAAAGAGTCAGACATATGATTGTAGTGTGATAAGGCCTTAACAGGATAATAGTCTGTGATGATCATTTTACAAAACTTTTAACTAATTTGTTTTTCATTATAACGTTGTGAAAATATTACTCTCGTGCAGGTATTATTATATTTAATAATCACTTCTTGACGTATAGATTGTGTCAGATAAAATGAATCGTCATTTTCAATGTCTAAGAAACAATTAATATCACATATAATTTTCCGTGTATGATATATAAAGTAATTATTTGTGGTATAGTTGGCAAACAGCTCACGCCTTGAAAGCATAAAATTATTCTGTCAGGAAGAAAATTAGTCATCAATGAAGCATAAAAACAACGAGTAAAAATTATCTGCATAGTCAACTTACAAGTTGCGAACACAGAAACAATAATAGAAACTTGGAATGCAAGGACAACGTAGACTTTCACAATTTAATAATGGATGATTTTATCCCCGTTATACGAACTGAAGCAACGCTTCTCGCAAATGATGCTGTTTTGTTTTTTACTACCTCCTTACTTCAAGAAAAAAAAATACCTTTGAAATTTTAATGGGCAACTACTCTCCCAGTTCTTAGAAGACGATTTTGTTATTTTTGCGATAATGTTTTTCAAAATATAAATCTGCACTTTTTATTTCCAAGTTGAAAACTTGGAATTATCAAAGGTTGTAATCCAAATTCCATTAGCGAAATGATGTGCTGCACAAAAATGTACAAATAAATATTTATTTTCTGCCCGTTTGCTCAAATTTATATTTAATGTCTTTAAAAGCGGTTATAAACGAATTGCATTCTAAATTTAGACTGCAAATTGAATATTCTTTGTTCGAACCTCTGCACTTTATGAAATGCTTGTTAAATTGAAATATGTGACCTATTATGGTTCTGCAAACTCAATTTCAATTCGTCGTGGCGATTCTATTTAATTTCTATTATTGTCATCAAACTTGTTACCATAATTACAAACATAGGAATTTAATTTTCTAGTTTGGTAAGTTGGAATAGATGGATACTTTTATTTGCAAACGATTAAATTAAAACATTAATGGTAGGTTTATGCAGCATGTAAAGTAGTAAAGTAAAAAAGTAATGTAAAAAAGATAAAATATATTAAATCAATGTATTGGTTTATACAATAAAGTAAAGTAAATTACTAAACTTAAAGTATCAGAGTAACGTAGAAGTTGCTTATCTTTTATCTTTTTACATTAATTTCTTACGTTCGATTAACATCGTTCCTTACGAAAGTATCCGAACGATTCGAACACTGAATTTGACAGCTGACATTTTGGTTTATACTGTGAAAAGAAAAGAGAATTGTGCGGGGTAATATGTAAGTTTGTTTAACATAAATTAGTTATTCGTTTTAAAAGTGAATTATGAAATGGGCACCACAATAATATGTTGTTTAACAATAACAAGTATTGCTTTGAGTATATTCATGGAAAAACGGCAAAGATCACGAAGATTTAAAACAAGACCTTTCCATGCCTTTTCTCTTGCTATATTTTACCTTTGAAAAATGTACTTTTTTTTATTATAAAGTAAATCAAATTTTTCTACTTATTTTATTAAATTTTCTTCGAAATTCTCCATTCTGACATTTCAGCACATAATCAAACAAGTTAACAACAATAACAATTTTTAGCTGTCTACGTCGTTGCTGGCTACTACAATGAGATGAGCAGGTATGCAATAGTTCGTTCTGATTGGTTCCATTTTACTTGTTACATTTTTACTTTACTTTATTATTTCACTTCTTACTTTACTTTACTATTTTAATTGCTCTATAAAACCATCATAAAAGTAAATTATTTTTTATAGAAATGATTAAAAATGTTATTATTCACAATATACGTTGTACTTTTAGGAAATAGTTCTGTTTAATGACTAATATTAACTAAAAAGCCGGTAACTAAAACCAGTTTTCTAAATCGTGTTTAAAAAGAAGGGTAATTTTCACTTTTTTCACTCTCTCAACATTTTTAACTGTAATAAAAGTAATTACTTTTTTAAAAATTTATGAAAAAACATTTTTTGGACAGACGTAGAAAACAATACAAGTTTTTCCCAAGAAAGTCGATTTCTATGATACCAAAATTATTACTGAAATGACACATTTTCTTCTCCAGGGTCTGAAGTTGCTACTTTTGCCCCATGGGATATAATCTAAACTATTACCCTGCTGAGCGAATTGTATACAACACTGCCCCAAAGTAATTATTAATTAATTACTTTTATACTTACAAATAATTTAACATAAATGATAGTGAAATTCTTAATTATGACTGGTTGCACGTGCACCAACGTAAATTTTAAGCGTTAATTAAATTGGCAATATCGCCTCGAGATGGAATGTCAAATAAATTATTATGCACTGTAAATTTTTTTTAAGGATCGATTAAAATTTTGTACTGCAAACAAATGAATGCTCTGTGCTTTATATTCTTATGACTTTTATCGCAAAAGTAAAACAAATAAAATCCAAGGCTACTATAATATTACAATCCGAATTATTTTAACGAATTTTTTTGTTATAAGATTATTGATTTTAAATGAAGTGGAAATAGTAGTATATATACCGCATGGGCGAAGTGTGTTTGTTTCCTTCGTTGTATTGTAGGTAGCCGTGAGCTATACGTTCTGAATTTCGCTTAACCATTAACTATTATTTTTTTTCTTACATCTTAATTAAAATCTATATGATTCTAAACATTTTAAACACTACCTATATCTTTTCAACTTAAATTTCAGAAAAAGTAAATTCATTTTCAGAAAAAGTAATATTAGTTTTGAAAAAAACATCAGTTTCAGAAAAAATATCATCAATTTCATAAAAAAGTTAATTCAATATCAGAAAAATTATATTCATTTTAAGAAAACGTAATATCAATTTCGGAAAAAGTAACATCAATTTCAGAAAAGGTATCATAAATTTCAGAATGGTTTTTTTTTGTATAAAAAAATTACATACATGTATGCCTTACTCGTATATATTTTACATTAATTATGAAAAAATCGAGCTGAAATGGAATTTCCTTTTTTTGAAATTGAAGTTACTTTTTCTGTAATTGAAATTACATTTTCTGATATTCAATTTTCTTTTTCTTAAATTAAAAAAAAAATCAATGGGAGATCCTTGTACAATTTTTTTTTTCTTAAAAAATATCAACATATGCAAAGTTACCATACCTTATCTGATTCATATTTTAAAAAGAAAGCATTTATAACATTTTTTCCATTCAAATGTACTATAAGCTAATGTTGATCAAATCCTTCGCAATGTTGTGATTGCTAACTACTCACAGCATATAACTATAAATTTTAATAGTGTTAGTTCCTGGAAATTCGTTGTGCAATCCTATATATATTTTTTTTATTATTTTACTCTTCCTTCTCTTCAAGGGCAATTTTTTTTTTCTTAAATAATATATATATATATATATATATATATATATATATATATATATATATATATATATATATATATATATATATGAAGTTAATTGCTTGGTTTTGCTTGAAAAGTTTATTTTATAACACTAAAGTGTCAATTCACATTTGTAAATAATGAACAAAATCGCAACAAAACCTGCCAGTGTTCATCATTTTTTATTACTCAACAAAAATGGATACATTTTTGTCAGGTTTTTACAGATTTGCAGATCTGTAAGACATGTGATCAGAATCGATCCATTTAGACCCTTTATCCATAAAGTATAAAGTTAAATCACATCTAAAGACATTTTAAAGCTTCCTTATTTAAATTGGTGAAAAACAAGACATTAATTTCTTGTAAGACTTCATTAATTCGAACGGTTAACTAAAGAAATTTTATTGAAAATTTAATATATCCATTAAAAGTTGTAAGTAGAGATTAGTGTACAGCGTACAGACCAAAATCAATTGTTCGCGTGCGAGCTGTTCGCAAACTCAACGTCCATGACATATTTGAACTCATGTTCGCCGTATAATTCGGAAAAATTTCGCGTTTGGAATTGGCAAAGAAAAAAAATAGTCAAAGTGTCGATGTCAACGAGTGAGGAAGATGATATTATAATTGCTTGCGCGAGCATAATTATTAAAATGATCGAGAAAAATAAAAAACAAAATAAACGTATATTGCTCTAGAATGACGATTAGTTTGGATTCTATTTCTGCTGACGCCACATTTAACACCACACCAATTTGTTGTATCGAGTACTTTTTCAAAATACGTTTTTACCTTCCGTCACCTACGGAAGGTACCTATTGTCTTTGGTCAAAAAATGCTGTGGTGAGTTTTTGATGAATAAGCACTTTTTAGGGTCTCTAGTATATGATTTTACTATTTTTACGATGTCTGTATGTGTGTGTGTGCGCGCGCGCGTTCTTGCGTGCGTGCGTGTGTGTGTGTGTGTATGTATGTATGTGTGTGTGTGTGTGTGTGTGTGTGTGTGTGCATGAGTGTGTGTGTATGAGTGTGTGTGTGTGTGACAAAATTTTCTAATGCGATAACACTAATACTATAATTCCAAAAAATTATAATTCTTTCGTATTCCTCTTCGTTACATCCATATGAAGAGCTCATTAGATTTGGTTATAACTGGTCAACCGGAAGTACCCTCGTTTGAAGATTTTAATAGTTTTTCTTGAAAAAACGATGTTAAATATCATTTTTTCACATTTAATGTTATTATAAATATGAAAGAATATTTTATTATCTATACGATTTGAACGCATTTTATACTTCATATTAAATGGATATAGAGTTAAAAAATTATAAAGAGTTTAAATATCATATATTAGCCAGCTATGCTTATAACAGCTGCTATATTAAGAAAATTCTGATTGAAAGGTGTCAGTGTCAAGTGACAGTATGTTTGTGTTATAATTTTACTGGAAATATAGGATCTTTTGCTAGAAACTTTCTTAATGGAATTTGTATAAAATACATACAACTGCTTTAAGGTAATGTACAAGAAATAGAATCTTTCTCAGGAACTTTCTGTATGACATTTATACAAAATACATAGAACTGACGGAAGGCCACATCAATTTTTTTTATAATTACGATCATTTATATTCCATAAATTTGGTTGTAAACGATACATACTGCTGTATTACATAGATATTACTAAATTTAAACTTCATCGTCCACACTGGCTACGAGTTCGCGAACAGTTTCTTTGATCTTACCGCTCGCTTAACCGAGCTCGTCACTTGTTCGCTAACAGTTCGCGAACAACACGCGAACTTGATGTGTACGCGGCTTTACGTTGTCTATATGAAAATAGCAAACTCATAATCTAATTGAAATCAAGAGATGTATAAAGTTGTCTCATCTAACTTGCCCGATAATCTAATTATAAATGTATTTATAAAGAGATACATTGAAAGTTTTTAATGTGTGTAGAAAATTAAACATTTTCTTTAGTGTAAAGTTTTTCATTGTTGAAAAACAAGTACTTACAAGAAGCTATTAAATTTGTAGTATGCGATAACAAAGGCAGTAAATATCAAGGAAACAATTTTATCTATAGCATAAATTATAGCAGTTTTATCATATGAAAAACAATTTACAATGTTCGGAAAACAAAGCAGTAAATCTAAAAATACTGCGCGTATCTATTTTCCGAATGATAGGCAATTTTCCAATTTGCACGATTATGTAAGGTAGTGTAAAATGTAATTTACATTGGTTATTAAAGCAGTGTTATAATTATAATGATAAGGCTGTTCGGCAGACAGCATTAATGTAAAATGCTGGTCTCTTTGTATCGTTTAGCTGCTATCGTATAATTAACCGAGTAGTACTTAGTTTAGTTTTACTTTAATTCGTTGTTTTTGTGTACGTGGCACACGCCCAGGATATCCTTACGCAGGAAAGGACTTATCGTTTTTCCCACCACCACTCGTATGTAATGAAATGAAATGAACAATAGTTTCAAGAGCACACCTGCATATACAAAAGTACGAAAACAACAACAAAATTTCAATGGAATTTTACACTGATAAAAATTACCTTCTACAAACATACATTTCAGTTGCATTCATGTATAGTCCATTTCAGTAATTATTCTACTGTTGTATTTATTTATAAAATAACAACATACACAAACTTCCTTATCAGTAATCGAAAATAGACATTTTCCAAACAAGTTCTTTAAAATCTCCCAAACTAAATGCATTATAGTTGCTGTCAAAAAGTATGAAAATAGTTGATGTTCAGTCCATATTTATTTGATGGTGACTATAGGTTTGTTCGCGATAGCGATTCTGGACATTTTGAGCATCGCCTGGACTGCGGCTCAATTCTCGTGCTTATACGAGCAGATTCGAATACGAACGCGTTCGCATAAAAATTTCCGTGTAAGAACCATTAGACGTATTCTTGAGAGGTATACGTAAAGAAGTCGTACGAATAATCTTATGCGAACATTCCTCACAGTGATACCAATTGTATAACTTGAAATGAATTATGTAAAATACTCATATCTTTTTGTATTTAAGAACAAATATCTTTGTTTTGGTTTATATAACGTTATTTATATATATAAAATATATATTTACAGTATTTACTAAAGTTTCTGTCACTTTGAAAATTTCATGTGACAGTTCGAAAATAAGTTGGTAATATTTAAAAATGGGGTCTCGTGGCCGCGTGCCTGCGTGTCAGGTCGCGAATCTGGGGAACCGGGTTCGATCCCGACCGACGCCAAATATTTCCAATTTTAAATGGCACAAAATTGACCCCTGTGGTGCACTCTCCACGCCAGCAGTGAGTGTCCGTGAGGTGACGCCTGGTAAGCGCCCGCACGGTGCAAATATTTCATCATTACCGCATCTGTGTACAAAGCAGATTGGCACACCCAGCAATGGGTAATAAGCCGTGATGATATATTTATTTATTTTTTATATTTAAAAATCATATGTAGCTGATTTTGTTATTGTTGTTGTTTATGCCAGTTTATAATAAAAATGAGTGGAAATCAGGAAGCATTACAAATGAAAATATTGTTTTAGTGGAGTTTATGGAAACCCACGCCGATTTAAAAAATGGAAAATTCACAACATCTATCAATTAAAATTATTTGAATATATCAGCAGTTTCCATGGTTATAGCATAGCTGGCTGATTCAAGGAATTTAATCTTTTTATAATTTTTGCTCTATATCCATTTAATTTGAAGGAAAAAGTGCAATCAAACCATATAGAGAATAAAATATTCTTTCATATTTATAATAACATAAAATGTCAAAAAATGATATTTAACTGCATTTTTTCAAGAAGAACTGTTAAGAACTGCAAAATCTAATCAGCTCTTCCTATATGGTTGTAACGAAAAGGAATGCGAAAAAATTATAATTTTTAGAATAGTAGTGTTGGAGTTATCGACGGAGAAATATTTTTGACCAAAGATAATACCTTCCTTACCTAAAGGTATGACGGAAGGTAAAAATGATTAACATTTGTTACATTGAAGCGTGTAAATGATCCTACCGTACGGGTGCATAAAAAAAAAAAAAAATATATCATCACGGCATATTACCCATTGCTGGGTGTGCCAATCTGCTTTGTTCGCAGATATCGGTAATGATGATGACGTATTTGTACCGTGCGGGCGTTTACCAGGCGCAAATTTTCTTGATCGAAGATTTATAAAGTCTTCCAATTTTATGAACATTTTTTCCGGCAAATCAAATGCATCATCACGAGTATGAAACTGTCTTTCTGTTTCCGCATTTATTTCAGCCTCTTTAACTGCAGCTACACCAGCTAAATTTATTAGTTCATCAAACGCAGTCATTTAATTTTAAAAATATCATACCTATTACGGACACAATATAAATATATCAAGTTTATATTGTAATAACATCAAAAAATAAAATAAAATTTCCAGTATAGATACTAGATAGTTGAACAAGTGAAATTATAGCAAAAAACCATTATATATAATCAATTGCTTACCAGTTTATATTGATTCACTGCGAATTAAATATTATTTTGTTGACGAATGTATATTATTCTTATACGAAAAAACGATTCGAGTGAATAACACCCACTCGAACAATGTCATTCGAACAGATTCGAATTCGAACAGCATGTGACCGCTCAAGAATACGAAATAGTCAAGGTCATTCGAAAATGTTACAAATCCGTATAAGAATACTATTCGTATGAACTCGAGAATAGCACCCCTGGTCTGATTAGTACGTGACCATCAGTGACCAATCATGTCAGTCGGAGTCGTACCGCGAACAAGTAAAATGAAACTTCGCATGCGTATGATGCTGAAACTAGTCCGGGATCGCTACCGCGAACAAACCTTAGGCTAATTCACTTGGGCGAGGCGCAGCGAAGAGCTGTTTTTTCATTCAATATATTATTATGTGTATACGCGCACTTTGGAGCAGAGAAGCGAAGCGACTCGCCGGAATACTTCGGGGAGAATATTTTTCTCTGCTCTTCGCTTCGCTGATCTGTAGTTTGCGATAGCGCAGCGCAGCGCCGATTTCTGAACTAAATTTTACGCCTTTCATCATAGCAACACAATACGTATAGATTATGGTAGAATGTGAAAAATTAGTTATTTTAGTTTCAAAATCTAAAGAAATGAATGTACAAAATATAAATTTGATTTAAAAGTGGAAACAGTTTATAAAACTAGTTCAGAAAATTCCTTACATATTAAACGATTTCTATTGTACAAAATAGTATTACAGACTCAACAAAAAAGGAGATTAACTACTTGGTTACAGAATGTAGTAGAATATGTATATCAAAAAATTTTAACATTTTTTCGGCTTCTCTGTACCATGGCATTTTACCACTGCACTGAACCTACGGATGAAACAAAATAATTTATAAATTTGTCTCGTATAGATAGTGCCTGCGTTGTTGCGTTTCCTCCGAGCTGTCCATCTTTTGTAATGTAATTCGACTGTGTAACATGTCAATTAAATGCACACTCTCTAGTGTGGAATTTCAGTAATTATTCTACTTCTGAATACATTGTCATTATTGGATACTACTTTCAGAAAATTATTTTAATTTTACCTCATCCAGTAAAATGCTAATTTCAGGTATTGCAACATTTTGACAAAATATAGGGGGTGTAGTGTAGTAACGGGTTTATTTTTGTTTTTTTAATGTAAATTGGCAGAATTGAATACAGGTATTGGGACTGAAATGTCCTATAGAGACGCTGCATTCATTTAAGATGGCCGACCTAGTTGGTAATTTTCTGAGGTGTGATTGGCTGCCATTACCAATTCGGAGGGTTTTCAAGTTTGCCGCTTGGTGGCTACGGGTTAATTTCACTCGCGAATACTCAATTACGCCACCTTGTACTTGAATACATTACATTAGTACACATATGCAGGTATAATTGCTAGAAATATCGAGAATTTATGCGAGAGCTAAATGATGATGACAGGCAGTTTCTTAGTTTTTGAAAATATGCAGTTGTTTAGGCTGCAGTCTGCCAGTCTGCCACCTTTTTTATGGCATACTCGAATATTTAACGATTGATATAAGTGTACAGATGTTTATAACAACTTTTCCAGCTTACTGGTATTTTATTCTAGTGCAATTTCTTGTCAAACTGCGAAGAAAAATATCAAAGTAGTTGAATTGGGTAGCTGGCGTTATTGAATGGGCTTATTACCATTGTCGAATTCAAGTAAATAAAGTATAAAAATTAAAAATTAACTATTGTGACTATCAATAATATTGATAAAAACTACATATTATCTTATAATTTCAGTGAAATTAGTATTTGAAATGAAATAAAAAAATTTGTAACGGCGCCATATCTCTGACGTCGCGTAGGAGAATGAGAGAGCAGGTTACAATGCTAAAAGTGGGAATTTAATTAACCTAGTTTTATTACTAAATGATATCGAATAAATGTTGTCAATCATAAATTAGTCAAAATTGTTAATGAAACAATGTATATCAGGCAATTCATACAATAAAATATTATTATTACACAACAGATTTTTTTGGTATAAATTTGGTTTGAATTGAAGTATCGATGTCATATATGACATTGACACTTCAACATATGACATTGACCTCCAAACTATATGACTCGTATGATTATCGACGGCTGTTTACGTACATCAATTTCATGTAACCGAGCAGATTCCAGTAATTTGCCAAATGTAGATTATTCTACGAATGATGATTTTTATCGAATGAATTCTAATTCTCCTACGTGACGTCACATTATCCCCTCTCCAAAATGTTATTATCTCCGGAATTAACAACAATTAAGCGATTTAAAAAATATGGGTATTTTTATTTTTTATAAAGAATCATAAAATGGAAGAAGAAAAAAATGGTCATATAGCCCATTGTAGTCTTAAGTACAATGGCTTTCAAAATAATCGCTACACCTATTTTTTGCTGTGTTGAGTCTATGTCTCTGTCACCAGTGTGAATTAAAATGCCAAAATTAAGAGAATAATTGTAAGTTAAATACAATGAAGAATATTCTCCACTCAATTGTCAGTCGGTATATAACCTTTTTTTTAAAAAAAAATCGTATTTTTTTTTTTTTTTTTTTGTAATTATTTAGTTTTAAATTTTTGATGAAATTTCATAAAATAGCACAAATCTCAAAAAAGTTGCATTTTAAAAAATATCTCCTCAAGTCTGAAACTAACTAAGGGAGTATATCGTTTTCCCTAAGTAGTATAACCCCGACGTTGCACGACCAAGAATAATTGCTACAAGCCACAAGTCCTAAATACGCATGTTCGGTGCGCTCGGCAAAGTTCGATTTATACTGGGAAAAAATACAGTAGAAAATTAATTTCCACATTAGGAAACTAGATGTCTCTTAAACGAAATTTATATACTAAGCTGCCAGATGGTTAAATAATTATTAAACACTTTTGGAATTAAATATAGATATATGTAATATAATATACATATAAGGACACACAGAATTTTTGTCTAACATTAAATTCAAGCCAGGTATATTAGATCTATAATAATATTTATTAGATATTGTTACAGGTTGTTTTATTTATGTAAATAAATATTCATTATTTGAATATGTATGTTTTAATTTATTTATAAGATAATTTTCGATTTGAAATTCAACAAGTCACTTTCGGACATCTGGAAAATTAAAGTTTTAGGAAGTCTATATGTACTCGTCAGCTAGGTAGTGTATGTGTAATCTTAATCCGTCGACATTTAGTTGCATAGTCGCATTTCTCTCACTTTTACAACAACATGGCAAGTAAAAAACCGAGCGGGGCGCAATTTAGAGAGCGTGCCAAAGAGAAATTAGAAAAAAAAACTACATTTTGTTTATTTATATTTTGTATTCCGTTTCTTGAGTGGAATAAAAATCTATTTGAAAACATTTTATTTTTCATTTCAAATTTAAGTTAAAAAAGACAAATAAGTTGGGGGGGGGGGTGCGCACATTTTTGGTTCAGCTTAGGACGCAATATACCCTTGATCCGTCTCTGGGTATGTAATTTTCCCAACTCCACCCGTAAGGGGATACTTGATATATTATCACTGGACATAAAACCACTCAGTTTTCTTCTAAAAATTACATACATCATCTAGTAAATTTGTATTTTCTAGACTTTATATATAATATAGGTACCTACCTACTACCTAACTAATATCTGTGTAGTTACATATTCTACACAATATTGTAATTAGTGATTAAAAACATTTTTAAAAAATAACCTCAGCACGTACTGAAATCTTCAAACATGTTACGTAGAAATTTAAAGATAATTCTAATAATGTCTTATTGAATAAAAACTGCGTATCGGCATAGAGTAACATTTCCTAAGACATTTCATTGAAGAAGTCAGTCATGAGCTGAGCCATGCCATTCTATTGTTGTAGTTTTGTGAAGTGTGTTGGGCACAATGCACGATCAGCTGTGAAATTCACACGGAAATTTCCTAATCAATCGCACAACTTCACGTTCTAAATTGTAATTCGACTGTGTTTTATGTTAATTCCCGCGCTGTATCCTTGTTTCCTGCGACGGGCATTGTGAAATTACCTATGCCACATCACCTCACAAATTTATAACCGATAGCTTTCATATATTCTGTTCAATTAATTGCCGCATTAAAATTTTACTGTAAATTGAACCAAATTTTTACGATACTCCTACGAGAGCTAAATAGATGAAGAAGAAAAACTAGACGCTACTTAAACAAAATTGCATTTGATTAAGAGATTGAATAAAGAATATTTCCTTAAATAAATTAAAGTCTTGTTGTAAATTTAAATTGATGCTTTTTGTGACAAATCTGTAAGCCAACAGTTAAGTTTGCTGAATAAAGATCCTACGGGGCCCATTCTGTAACTCAGTAATTAATTTTTAATCAACGGTTAAAAATTTTAACTAATGGTTAAACATATTCAACCGAGTTACAGAATAGGGCCCTACTTCTCTTTTAATAAGTTTATTTTATTAATTCTTAAATTATTACATTCACCCACCGTATTATCAACAGTGATCAAAATTAAATTATAGTAGAGCGTAAATAATCCGAACTAATTGGAACCGAAAGTTGTTGGGATTATCAAATATTGCTGCTAAATAGTTGAAAATACTCAAAAGCAATATACAGCTAAACGAGCTACCTCAATTAATTTCAATACTGTTAAAGATACAATAAAATACTATAAAAGAGTCTTACAGAAGACCAAGGAGGACATGCGGCTAGAGAATAAAATATTTTTTAAACCAGTGGTAAAGTTATATTTTCTTAAATGTGATGATATGTATTTTTAAGCCTATTTTTTTCTGAATTCAACCTATATTCATTTTATATTCTTACACATAACAAAAATATTGAGAAAAACTCAATTGAAGTTTATATAAATATGATTTTAATAATTATTTTTCAGTAGGCTATGTATGGAAAAAATTAAATTAAAATGAAACAAATATTTGTTAATAACGTTAAAAACATTGTTTTATTCTATTTCTACCCTAAATAATTCAAACTGACAAATAGCAGTTTTTGTTTTTCATACATAGCTTACTGAAACATTACTATAAAAATCAATTTTATATAAATTTCAATTGAATTTTTCTCATTTTTTTTGTTATATAAGGATATACACATGGTTGAATTCAGAAAAAAAAATACTCTATCGAATGGGCCTAAAAAATATGTATGATTCCATTTATAAAAATAAAACATTGTATTGTAACTTGGGAACATCTGGTAAAAAAAAATATTTTCTTCTCTAATCGGATGCACCCCCTGGTCTTCTATAAGATTGTCTTGTAGTATTTTATTGTATATTTAATAGTATAGAAATTATTGGAGTTAGCTCGTTTAGCTGTTATACCCTGTAAGTATTTCTGTAAACACAAAACTAAAAATAATAAAAAACACAACTCTCGGTTAAGTTTCACAAGAAAAAGTATATTTACTTTATTGTACAATTTCGCCAGTTACGGCATCATCAGAAGTACTGAAGAAAGAAATGACAAATACTTATTTATATTATACGGACCAAGGAATTTTCGAAGTTCAAATTCTCAGTCAAACATACATACATGCATACATACATATGTACGTATATGTAATATAGATACACAACTTTAGTTAGTTAGTTAGCTTTTTGTGTTTTTTGAGCGTTCGGATTAGCAGACGTTCAGATTACTGGGGTTCGGAATATCGACGCTGTACAGTACTTTTGATAACATAATTAGAATATTCAGAAAAATAGAAGAATAACAATTAATCATATAATTATGTATTTAACATTATGAAATGAAAATTTATTTTCGTTTTTAATTTTTGTTAAATCTGATATTTTGTATTAGTGAAGGATTTCTTGGTAATAAATGTGCTCTAAATTTTTTGATGAATAACCTTTGAATGTAATATGTAATATATTTAAGTATGCATTTTGATGTTATCCATTTTTTGCTTGAAATTGTAGGCCATGATAACGTAATTGAATGATGAAACCTCTTACTAATTCTCACGGTTATTACGATATTCTACAAGAACTGCAAAATACTATTCAGCACCGTATCTCTTCTTAACATGAGGTTAATGATACTTACCTGCTTGCACTCACGAATATAAATGCTTTATTTACTTGAATTATTTAAATGTTGCAACCTTTCAAATGTAAAGAATATCGTACTTTATGTTTTAAATAAATATATCTTGCAGTATATTAAGAGATTAAGACACTTTTATTCGTAAAAGCAAAAATAATACAAATATACTTAGGTAGGTACTAACTATTAGATTTATATTTTGTTAAAGATACTTTCACTTCCCAGAAATTAATTTGAAGTTAAATAAAAAATCAAGCCAGGACTTCATCGTGGTACCTCTTTATAGTCTGAATTACTAATCTAAGAAGGCTAAGGCCAAATCTCGAACAGCTGAAGGCTTTCGGTGTTTCTTGTCTCACATTTAAACTGTTGTATCTTGACAATTAACCAGACTACTAAACGTACCTCTACCAATTCATTGTAATTGACATTATGAGATGTTAAGTTGCCAGTACTAGTGGAAACAAAAGTTATAAACTAAACTAAATAAATAAATCATCACGGCTTATTACCCATTGCTGGGTGTGCCAATCTGCTCTGTACACAAATATCGGTAATGATGAAATATTTGTGCCGTGCGGACGTTTACCAGGCGTCACCTCACGGTCACTCATTGCTGGCGTGGAGAGTGCACCACAGGGGTCAATTTTGTGCCATTTAAAATTGGAAATATTTAGCGTCGGTCGGGATCGAACCCGGTTCCTCAGATTAGTGACCTGACACTCAGGCATGCGGCCACGAGACCATAAAATAAAAGCATAATATAATTATGCTGTCATCCAATATTGGTCCACGGATATCGATAGATCAAATAGTACGTCTTTTGCCAATAATTAATTCATCTGTTTTTAAATAGTTACTGAATACGTACGTGCCATAGCGTCTGAATGTCAAAGCGCCCAAATTTCTTAGCGTCTAAATTTCATAGCGTCTAAATTTCATAGTGTCTAAATAATAATAAAAGCAAACTGTAACTACTATTGGATTACTTGTTAACAGCATTTATTATTACAAAATCGACGTTACACCTTTATCATTTCTATACAAAATTTAAAAACAAATTAATAATCTTTAAATAATGTTTAACACCTCATATTTTTTAATATTTACACAGATATTTATTCTTACTATGAAAAAGTATTGTAATCGTAAAAAAGAACCTTGTTTGAATAAATATGTATATGTAAAATTATGAACGGTTTAAAAAGCAGTAAATTATAATTACAGGTTTCTTCATTTTACACGAAAATAAATACTTATTATTAGAAAGGTCAAGATTATTTTACACAAATTTAGATAATTGTAATTAAATTCAAATTACGCATCATGATAACGCATCACGAAGAAAATATAAACATTATACCCTGCTATTTCCTTTTTAAATGTAAGGTTAAGTACATTCAATATTCGCTGAACTTTCGTTGGGTAATAAAAATTTTAAAGTGTCGGCCATAATAGCTTATTATTAAATTATTTCTGTAATGATAATCTACCTTGTTATCTAAAGTAATATTGAAAATTATATTGTTAATTTAACGACAATTTTGCACGCACATCCTAAAATTACAAGCAATAGCCGAACATTGTTCCATCATGATTTTCTTCAGTCAATCATAATACATAAAATTCATTGAAGACTTTATTGCAGTCATTAAAATCTATTTGCCTGCAACCGATTGGAAAATATACGTATTTACACTTTAATCTGCATTCAGAGCTATCTAAATCACCAATTACAATTAATAGGTACTTAGGTACAATTAATATACGCACTTTGACTTATGGGAAACAACGCTATCGTACACAACGAGAAACTTAAGACGTACGTACAAAGCGGAAAGTATTCAAACTCACTAGTTCTAAATGCTATTTCAGATTTTAAACCGGTAGTTTTAAGATTCTCCGGTCGATTAGTAATTGTAATTTATAATTCAGTACCGAACGTAGCTTAAGGCCTGATATTTTTATCTTTGATGAAAGTATTATTTAAATTAACCATCAGTTAAAACGAAAAATACATATATGATCAATATTATAACAAACATAGGGCCCTATTATGTAACTCGGTGGTTAATTTTTAACCACTGGTTAAAATTTTTATCTAATAGTTATTGATTTGACAACAAAACATCCCTTTTTACCTTCCGTGACCTTTAGGTAAGGAAGGTATTGTCTTTGGTCAAAAAATTCGGTAGTGAGTTTTTGATGAATAAGTACGTTTTAGGGTCCCTAAAATACGATTTTACTATTTTTACGATGATGTCGTGTGTGTGTGTATGCGCGTGTGTTTGTGTATGTGTGTGTGTGTGTGTGTGTGTGCGTGCGTGCGTGCGTGTGTGTGTGTGTGTGTGTGACAAAATTTTCTAATGCGCTAACTCTAATACTACAATTCCAAAAATTATAATTTTTTCGTATTCCTCTTCGTTACATCCATGTAAAGAGCTGATTAGATTTTGGTTATAATTGGTCAACCGGAAGTACCCCCATTTGAAGATTTTAACAGTTTTTCGTGAAAAAACGATATTAAATATCATTTTTTCACATTTAATGTTAATATAAATATTAAAGAATATTTTATTCTCTATTTGATTTGAATGTATTTATAGTTCATATTAAATGGATATAGAGTTAAAAAATTATAAAGGAATTAAATATCATATATTAGCCAGCTATGCTATAACTCTGAAAACAGCTGCTATATTAAGAAAATTCTGATTGAAAGGTGTCATAGTGTCAAGTGCAGTTAACAGTATGTGTATGTTATAATTTTGCTGGAAATATAGGATCTTTTGCTAGAATCTTTCTGTATGGAATACTCGTATGTATGAAATACATACAACTGCCTTAAGGTAATATACAAGAAATAGAATCGTTTGCAATGAACTTTCTGTAGGACATTTATACAAAATACATAGAACTGAACATATACTTGATTGGTTATTTTCACAAATCAAGTAAGTTGATATATAACAAAAAATTGGATTTTTAATTTGCAAATAAATCTCGATTGGATAATTTTTTAACCAGTTGTTAATAATTAACCACTTTGTTACAAAGTCTAGTAAGTTATAAAAATTACATCAAAACGAACAAATGCAATTCGATTTTTTTGACAGCAATGATTTAAATGTCATAAGATTGTTCTTATGATTCGTTTACAAGCAGAGAGTCAAGAAAATGAACATAGTTAGGACTTAAATGGGTAACTGTTTCGGGTGCATGCGATCTTTTGTAAAAGATAATCATAATCTTTACGTAATATACTCGTATTGTTATTTTCAACAGAATTACATAATTAAAAACACAAAAATTCATAGAAAAGAGAAACAAATTTGATTAGAAATTTTCTCACGACTTATTATCGAATTTTATATGAAACAAATTAGTCATAGCAACCGGTTTCAAATATTTGGATTCGGAAGAAAATTATTCGTGTATACTGTTATACTTCAATATTACAGTTTTTTCTGATAAGATCATTAACCATTTAATTGGCTCAGTGCAACAAGAAATTACTGTCCAATTTCAGCTTCATTTTCGAGAGGATATCTCAATTTGGAGAATACGATAATTAAGGCAGGAAATAGAACTGATGAAGCATATCAGTATTTTAAATTTATTGATTTCCATAAGAATTTTATTAAGAAATAATTAATTTACATAAGCCAGGTCTAGTGAACAGTACTATAAGATGTGATGTTTGGACAATAAAGGCCAAAAGTTTCCGAATACTACATACCGGTTGTAATACGAAAAGCGGTCCATAGCCTCCCGGGATGTTTATACATTTTGGCGTCCCCTGGGCAACAGTATTTGACTGGACTGGCTAATCTTTCCACTACTGCACTACATTTATGAAGAACTCTTGACAACTCTATGACAGTGTCGTTATACCAATCACGGAGTAAAATATAGTACAGGTACGAATAAATAAATAAGCGTTTAACATGGGAAATCACGAAATCAGTTTTTCCTTGCCTTATCAGTTACATTTTATAGCGCTAGCCTTACTATTGGAACAAAATCACAAACAAATGTAGTAACATTGGTATCATCTAAGTAACAGAAATTACTTAGAAATTATTATAAAATACCTACGTACATATAATTATATTAGTACGTATGAAGGTAGTACCGAAAGTTTCTGCAAACAAATATAACCAAGGTAGCTACGAAAAATAAATGCATGACAAAACAAAAGTACATCCTTAGGTAGCATGGCAGTTGTTGTTACAATTCCTTATCTGCTATCTGTCATTTTCTATGCAGTTTTAAAGTACGCACGTCGCACTGAAAATGCAATTAACAAGAGAAAATTTCCTAGCCATGATATTTTATTTAAAAGTTCGCTCTCTTCAAAACAATGCATCGAAAAGCTCAAGGATGCTTTTGGAAATAAAGCACTTAGTATCAGGTCTGTTCACAGCTGGTACACTAAATTTAAATTTCATGGAGTTTCTCTCAATGACGATTTACGCGAAGATCGGCCAATTTCTGCAGTTCCGGATGAAAACATAGCTGCTACTCGTACAATGATTAAAGAAGACAACCGTGTCACATACAGAATTATACGGGCTACTTTGAGCATTGGAATTGGAATGATCGCTATAAATAAAATTTTGCTCGATCATCTAAAAGGTAGGAAAGTTTGTTACCGTTGAATAACTCATAATTTAAATGATGGTCAAGAGCAACATCATGTGGAATGGTGCATTAAAACATTTAAAAAGTACAACGAAGGTAAATCTAAAGCAGTGTATGATATTATACCAGGTGATGAATCATGGATATATGCATTTAAACCAGAAACAAAACGACAATCAGCTCAATGGGTCTTTCCAACAGACCCCAATCCTGTCAAATTGAAACGAATTGTTGGTTCAAAAAAGATTGCTTCCTTTTTCTCAAAATCCGGTCCTACTGACAATATTGCATTAGTAACTTCTAATTGGTAAATAACAATTTGTTTGTCACGGGTTTTTGAAGAAGTGCATGAAAATAGGCCTCGAAGTAAACTATTGTATCAGGACAATGCTTCCTCACATACTACTGCTGTGTAAACCAACGCCTATTTAAAAGAATCAATGGTGGAATTACTAGAGCACCCACCATAAAGTCCTGACCTTGAACCTTATAATTTCTTTCTATTTCCGAAATTAAAGGATATAATTTGTGGTGTCCAATATACAAGTGCAAATGAAGCGGTTGAAGCCTTCGAAAACATGGTCTCTCAAATGTCTCAAGAAGACTAGATTTATTGCTTTAACGATTGGTTTTATCGAATGCATAAATGTGTTGAGTTAAAAGGAGAGTATTTCGAAAAACAATAAAAAAATATCTGGAAAATTTTGTTTTCTATCAGAAACTTTCGGTGCTACTCTCGTAATTAGTTGTACATTGTCTGCTTCTATAGCATTTCTCTTATGTATCTAGTTACGAAATTGTCCGAACAGTAAGGCTTAAATGTATCAATATACGAGTTCATAGGTGTAAAGTATCATTCACAACAAAAAAATCTGATGTGGCCAGCACATTACCTTCCGTCAGTTCTATGTATTTTGTATAAATGTCATACAGAAAGTTACTTGCAAAAGATTATATTTCTTGTACATTACCTTAAGACAGTTGTATGTATTTTATACAAATGCTGTACCAAAAATTTCTAACAAAAGATCCTATATTTCCAGTAAAATTATAACATACTGTCAACTGCACTTGACACTGACACCTTTCAATCAGAATTTTCTTAATGTAGCAACTGTTTCCAGAGTTATAGCAAAGCTGACTAATATATATGATATTTAATTTCTTTATAATTTTTTAACTCTATGTCCATTTAATATGAAGTATTAAATGCATTCAAATCGTATACAGAATAAATAATTCTTTAATATTTATAATAACATTAAATGTGAAAAAATGATATTTAACACCGTATTTTAAAGAAAAACTGTTAAAATCTTCAAATGAAGGTACTTCCAGTTGACCAATTATAACCAAAATCTAATCAGCTCATCACATAGATGTAACGAAGAGGAATACGAAAGAATTATAATTTTTGGAATTGTAGTATTAGAGTTATCGCATTAGAAAATTTTGTCACACACAGACACACACACACACACACACACACACACACACACACACACACACACACACACACACACACACACACACACACACACACACACACACACACACACACACACACACACACACACACACACACACACACACACACACACACACACACACACACACACACACACACACACACACACACACACACACACACACACACACACACACACACACACACACACACACACACACACACACACACACACACACACACACACACACACACACACACACACACACACACACACACACACACACACACACACACACACACACACACACACACACACACACACACACACACACACACACACACACACACACACACACACACACACACACACACACACACACACACACACACACACACACACACACACACACACACACACACACACACACACACACACACACACACACACACACACACACACACACACACACACACACACACACACACACACACACACACACACACACACACACACACACACACACACACACACACACACACACACACACACACACACACACACACACACACACACACACACACACACACACACACACACACACACACACACACACACACACACACACACACACACACACACACACACACACACACACACACACACACACACACACACACACACACACACACACACACACACACACACACACACACACACACACACACACACACACACACACACACACACACACACACACACACACACACACACACACACACACACACACACACACACACACACACACACACACACACACACACACACACACACACACACACACACACACACACACACACACACACACACACACACACACACACACACACACACACACACACACACACACACACACACACACACACACACACACACACACACACACACACACACACACACACACACACACACACACACACACACACACACACACACACACACACACACACACACACACACACATACATACACACACACACACACACACACACATACAGACATCATCGTAAAAATAGTAAAATCGTATTCTAGGGACCTTAAAACATGCTTTTTCATTAAAAACTCACCACCGAATTTTTTGACCAAAGACAATACCTTCCTTACCTAAAGGTGACGGAAGGTAAAAATTAACGTAACGGTAGAATTAGTGGCAGTGGTAGTGGCCTGGGTAAAAGATTGAATGCGTTATAGCAAATGTATTCGTTCACATCCAAAAATTAAGAAAATTAGTAGTAGCGCAGTGGCAACGGCAGCGGTAGGAGTTTGCAAACTCCAAACTTCTACGATGCCACTACCGCTACCGCTTAATTTTTTTGACGGTTTTGACGTTTATTGACATCTGATTTCTGATTTCATCAGATAAAATGAGCAATAGAAAAAGGATCATTTTGTGGTGTGTCTCAGATGTTGCGCTATATAAACAAACAGACTTATTAATAAACTTTGCACAATTAAAAGTGAACACGTAACTTACCATTTTCGCTTATTTCAAAGGCAATTTGTGCCCACGCATTTACTTTTTTTGAAATAATTTTAAATTCCCTTAATCTCTTCGCTTATCTCACACGATGGAGTGCTTGTGGATAAGTGTAATTAATAAGTCATAATCTATGTCAGTTGCTTTTTGCGCAAAAATAAAATGACAGCTATAACTGTCAACCTTGCACCCTAGTAATTTATAATAAAAAATTCCTAGAAACTATAATTTCAATAATTTTTCATTGTGAACGCAAACAATTTTTACTATAAATTTCTTACGTTACCGATGCCACTAATGGACCTTTCCAATTTAAGGACTATCTCTTTCTATCGCTGCAAATAGTAAGAAAATGGCGCGAACAACTGCCAGTTGGGCTGCCAAACGAAACGTCAAAAATATTGCAGTTATTAAAATACCTGTATTCTCAGTGAAAATTTGCATCGTTCGACATTTTACCTTCAATAAAAGCTTTTGTAACTTATTTCGATAAGATTTTTGAAAGTTATCCGAGATATTCTCACATTTTATGTCTAATTGTTTTAGAATCAAACGTCATAGATCTCAGTTGTTCTTACTATGCGCAGATCCCCATTGCGCATATCTTCTATCTCTTTAAATTGGAAAGGTCCATTCTTACACTACCGCTAATTTTTTTTTATTCTGAATGGGCCTTTAGTATCATAAGTTATTGTGAAATATGGATTCTAAATATTTCAGTTCAAATTTTCTTATCGACTTATTAATCGTAAAAATTCGAAATTGTTACGAAACATATCAAGCACATGAAGTTGGTCATTTGTTCGCCATAAAAATGCATACAAAAATAAACGTAGAAAGTTTGTATTAATTTTGCAGTTATCTGGTCAAAGATATAAGAAAAATTTCTAGTTAAATTTTAGACAAAAGAAAAATGATTATTTCAGTTATTGTTTTTAATATAAGTTAAATTATTCACGAGTTATCAATTGTTTATTACGCTTAAACGCTAAAGCTATCATCAATTTTATCTAAAACTATAACAATTTGAAAATATAAATTTCTATTATCTAAAAATGAACTTAAATGTGAATAATGACTTAGATTACAAAATTTATGAAGGAAAATAATAGTTATTTATGGTTATAAGTATATTTGTACATTTCAGCACTGTTACTCCATTTTTCATTTAAATATATTTAGGTAAATATTACTAATTTTCTGTTTACATTTCTTTTTGTAAACTATGGTTTATTCAATTTTTTCTTTTGTTTCTTAATTATTTTCAATTTTTCACTTAATAAATCATGTTTAAAACCAAAGAATGTAGACTTGTTATACATCATTGCAGGCAAAGCATTTAAAATAAGCATATTAATTTGTACATGGTCTCATTTTGAAAAATCATAAGTGTTTATATCTAGAGAATTATTAAGTTTTCGAAAAAAATAATTTATAGCCATTTGATTCTACGCAAAACCGGCAAAAAAATTGCGTAACAATTTTTTGTGTTATAATATATGAGATATTTTCTAAATGAGAGAAAAATGAGTTTTTGCCCATAGCTCAAAAACAAATGAAGATAGAAAATTTCTGTGTTGACTAATTATTAAAGTTTTTTCGAACGGTGGATCCAGGAATGTGCCAACGGTTTTGTCCTATCGTTAATATTACTCGAAACACTTTAAAAATATACATTGAAAAAGAGACATCCCTGTATCCGCCAGTAACTAATTTTTGTAATCAGTAGGCAAGTACTGTATGACAATTTAAATTTGATACTTGTATCTCATATAAGCAAC
Organism: Harpalus rubripes; assembly: GCA_963082715.1. Classification (NCBI taxonomy): domain Eukaryota; kingdom Metazoa; phylum Arthropoda; class Insecta; order Coleoptera; family Carabidae; genus Harpalus; species Harpalus rubripes. The sequence goes on along the minus strand of OY720453.1, from coordinate 20,372,111 downwards.
ACAACAAACGTTAGGTTGCCTATGTTACCTACATGTAGCTAAAATTTTTGAAAAAGCAGTTCGTTTCCACATTTAAATGCTCGGGGCACCAATCACGATATATATATATATATATATATATATATATATATATATATATATATATATATATATATATATATATATATATATATATATATCGAAATGATTTTGTAACGAGTTTCCAAATTATTAATTAGTACAATATCTATAATCTATTAAAATGTCATCATAAATTATGTACATACAATTTTCATATGGTTGTCAATATTATAATTTATAAATTATTATAGTCTTAATATAATTAGACTTGTTGTTTCTTTTCTGGTTGACTTATTCTATCAGAGATCTTGAGTAATTAGAGATCTTTATGTAACAAACAGAATAACATAACAAGAACAAGCCGGCTGCTCCAAACAAGTAGCAAATGAATCCGTTTCTTTAATTAAACTGAAATATTTGATTTTGTGGTTTGTGGCATTATTTAATTAGACCAGCATAAAAATGTAATTATGTACATTGAAAAAATAAACTTTATTATTCGCATTAGCAGAAATACTTCAGTAGTTAGTAGTTATTTCAGACAGCTTCGTTTTTTATTCTTAACTGCTTCAAAAATACCTTAACCCGCGATCACTCGCGTATCAATTTGCATTGTGATCACTAGCGTGATTTTATCTAAAATTTGCATATTTTAGTTTATTTGTATTGTTGAGGGATGTGAATTATATTTATTTCAAATATATTTATTCACAAACAAAACAAAAATAGTACAAGGAAAGCATTCCAAGAGCCAAAAATAACGCATTTACTTTGAAAATGTGAGATAAAATCGAGTAATCGCGGGTTAATATTTATTTATTTATTTATTTATAAGAAAGGCAGATGTATGTACATACCAGGTACCTACATGGACATTTAACACGGAAAAACCGTTTTTCCTAGCGCGTTGCTCCCCAAATTATTTTAGAATAAAATCAATAAGCAAAATTAATTTTGCATGCTTTGTAATAGCAGAAATTAGGTATGAAAATGTCGAAAATCTACTCAAAAGTAGTGATAGCCATTGAATTAACAAAAAGCTTAACAAACAAACGTCATAAAATTTAATTTACTTTTTATTATTTCATACAATTATCTATTCTTAAGCAGAATAATAATTTAATTCTTCTATACAGTTCAAATACACATTTTTCTTGACAAAAAATAACAATATTTGGCTATTTGGCATTTAAATCACCACATTTGTGTGTCTTTTTTGTTTTAATTCCATGGGTAGCACATTTATTAAACTGAAAATTTCAAAATTTTCATATTTAATTTCTGGAGTTACTGAACTTCGAAATCAATTTTGTTTACTGATTTAAATGCAGAATTATATATTCTACACCTTTTATTTGAAGATTTTTTTCTAAAATAATTTGGGGAGCAATGCGCTTGGAAAAACGGTTTTCCCATGTTAAATGCCTATGTAACGGATTTCGAGCGCCACCCAGTATATATATTCAAAAGTATCAAATACAACTAGTGTTGATTAAGCATTTTTCACTAAATTTTTTGAACATATTTTTAACACTTTGTTACTATTAACTTTATTCACTTTTTATTGAATTTAACTGTAGTTATAATACAATGTATCCCCGTAATGCCGTAATACATTTTAACGTTTATTACCCCTATGGATTGTATTCTATACATGGTTTAAATGTTTCGAACGGACATCTCGTTGGCATTAAAATGTGTAGCACCATTTACTTAGTATTTTTGTAATACACTATTAAAATGGCAATAAAAAATTGTGTAGAAGGCCCGTATTACAGGTGCACTTTTATAATAAAAAGGTTTTATGGTGCACACTCCTCATAAGAATATAAGGTAAAAGCGCGCTCCATAAAAGCACTTTTATTAAAAAATGCGCTCTTAGTACGGGCCAAAAATTGTCGTAATGATTTGGAGACCGAATACTATAAATATGATTTTTTACCTCCCGCTACCTTTAATGGTAAGATCAGACTGATTCTAGCAGCCGATTCGCAGCAGCCGATTCGATTTACAGCAAGTGTTGCGTAGCATGGGCGGTGAATGTACTAGGGACATCAAAAGTGTTGTCGATTTATGAAAAACAAGAAAATAATAAAATATTCGTATTTTTTTTTGTCTGTACCGTATATATAATAAAAAAATAAATTCATATACCAATAATTGATATAAAATAATACATTTATTTTGATTTTGGGTAGACAACACAATTGTACTGATTTATTTATATGTTTTAAGAACAGGTTATGAATGTTTTATTTTAACATTATTAACAGGATAATAGTAATCCCGATAAAATCATAGTTTGTAGGGTGTATGTGCTCTACACCCTGAACATTATAAAGATCAACCGAAAAATTTAATCCGGGGATTAGGGGTATATCTCATGATTTAAATATCAGGAAATCACTATTTTTCAAGTTTCTCGCAATTTTTATATTATTTTCAGGATAATAAAATTCTTGACAAAACCATACTTCGTAGGGTGAACAGTAGATATACCCTGAACATTATAAAGTACAAATGAAAAATTTATTCAGGGGATTAGGGGTAGATCTCTTGATTTAAATATCAGGAAATCATTATTTCCAAGTTTCTCGCAAATTTTATATTATTTTCAGGATAACAAAAATCCTGACAAAACCATACTTTGTAGGGTGAAAGTTGATACACCCCGAATATTATAAAGTACAAATGAAAAATTTATTCAGGGGATTAGGGGTAGATCTTTTGATTTAAATATCAGGAAATCACTATTTTCCAAGTTTCTCGCAATTTTTATATTATTTTCAGGATAATAAAAATCCTGACAAAACCATACTTTGTAGAGTGTACAGTAGATACACCCTGAACATTATAAAGTACAAATGAAAAATTTATTCAGGGGATTAGGGGTAGATCTCTTGATTTAAATATCAGGAAATCACTATTTTCTAAGTTTCTCGCAATTTTTATATTATTTTCAGGATAATAAAAATCCTGACAAAACCATACTTTGTAGGGTGTACAGTAGATACACCCTGAACATTATAAGGTACAAATGAAAAATTTATTCAGGGGATTAGGGGTAGATCTCTTGATTTAAATATCTGGAAATCATTATTTCCAAGTTTCTCGCAAATTTTATATTATTTTCAGGATAACAAAAATCCTGACAAAACCATACTTTGTAGGGTGAACAGTTGATACACCCCGAATATTATAAAGTACAAATGAAAAATTTATTCAGGGGATTAGGGGTAGATCTATTGATTTAAATATCAGGAAATCACTATTTTCCAAGTTTCTCGCAATTTTTATATTATTTTCAGGATAATAAAAATCCTGACAAAACCATACTTTGTAGAGTGTACAGTAGATACACCCTGAACATTATAAAGTACAAATGAAAAATTTATTCAGGGGATTAGGGGTAAATCTCTTGATTTAAATATCAGGAAATCACTATTTTCTAAGTTTCTCGCAATTTTTATATTATTTTCAGGATAATAAAAATCCTGACAAAACCATACTTTGTAGGGTGTACAGTAGATACACCCTGAACATTATAAGGTACAAATGAAAAATTTATTCAGGGGATTAGGGGTAGATCTCTTGATTTAAATATCAGGAAATCATTATATCCAAGTTTCTCGCAATTTTTATATTATTTTCAGGATAATAAAAATCCTGACAAAACCATACTTTGTAGGGTGTACAGTAGATACACCCTGAACATTATAAGGTACAAATGAAAAATTTATTCAGGGGATTAGGGGTAGATCTTTTGATTTAAATATCAGGAAGTCACTATTTTCCAAGTTTCTCGCAATTTTTATATTATTTTCAGGATAATAAAAATCCTGACAAAACCATACTTTGTAGGGTGTATGTGCTCTACACCCTGAACATTATAAAGTACAAATGAAAAATTTATTCAGGGGATTAGGGGTAGATCTCTTGATTTAAATATCAGGAAATCATTATTTTCCAAGTTACTCGCAATTTTTAATATTATTTTCAGGATAATAAAAATCCTTACAAAACCATACTTTGTAAGGTGTACAGTAGATACACTCTGAACATTATAAGGTACAAATGAAAAATTTATTCAGAGGAATAGGGGTAGATCTCTTGATTTAAATATCAGGAAATCATTACATCCAAGTTTCTCGCAATTTTTATATTATTTTCAGGATAATAAAAATCCTGACAAAACTACACTTTGTAGGGTGAACAGTAGATACACCCTGAATATTATAAGGTACAAATGAAAAATTTACTCAGGGGATTAGGGGTAGAACTCTTGATTTAAATATCAGGAAATCACTATTTTCCAAGTTTCTCGCAATTTTTATATTATTTTCAGGATAATAAAAATCCTGACAAAACCAGACTTTGTAGGGTGAACAGTAGATACACCCTGAACATTACAAAGTACAAATGAAAAATTTATTCAGGGGATTAGTGGTAGATCTCTTGATTTAAATATCATGAAATCATTATTCCCAAGTTTCTCGAAAATTTTATATTATTTTCAGGATAATAAAAATCCTGACAAAACCATACTTTATAGGGTGAACAGTAGATACACCCTGAATATTATAAAGTACAAATGAAAAATTTATTTAGGGGATTAGGGGTAGATCTCTTGATTTAAATATCAGGAAATCACTATTTTCCAAGTTTCCTGATATTTAAATCAATAGATCTTCCCCTAATCCCCTGAATAAATTTTTCAATTGTACTTTATAATGTTCACGGTGTATCTACTGTACACCCTACAAAGTATGGTTTTGTCAGGATTTTTATTATCCTGAAAATAATATAAAAATTACGAGAAACTTGGAAAATAGTGATTTGCTGATATTTAAATCAAGAGATCTACCTTTAATCCCCTGAATAAATTTTTCATTTGTACTTTATAATGTTCAGGGTGTATCTACTGTTCACCCTACGAAGTATGGTTTTGTCAGGATTTTTATTATCCTGAAAATAATATAAAAATTGCGATAAACTTGGAAAATAATGATTTCCTGATATTTAAATCAAGAGATCTACCCCTAATCCCCTGAATAAATTTTTCATTTGTACCTTATAATGTTCAGGGTGTATCTACTGTTCACCCTACGAAGAATGGTTTTGTCAGGATTTTTATTATCCTGAAAATAATATAAAAATTACGAGAAACTTGGAAAATAGTGATTTGCTGATATTTAAATCAAGAGATCTACCTTTAATCCCCTGAATAAATTTTTCATTTGTACTTTATAATGTTCAGGGTGTATCTACTGTTCACCCTACGAAGTATGGTTTTGTCAGGATTTTTATTATCCTGAAAATAATATAAAAATTGCGAGAAACTTGGAAAATAATGATTTCCTGATATTTAAATCAAGAGATCTACCCCTAATCCCCTGAATAAATTTTTCATTTGTACCTTATAATGTTCAGGGTGTATCTACTGTTCACCCTACGAAGAATGGTTTTGTCAGGATTTTTATTATCCTGAAAATAATATAAAAATTACGAGAAACTTGGAAAATAGTGATTTGCTGATATTTAAATCAAGAGATCTACCTTTAATCCCCTGAATAAATTTTTCATTTGTACTTTATAATGTTCAGGGTGTATCTACTGTTCACCCTACGAAGTATGGTTTTGTCAGGATTTTTATTATCCTGAAAATAATATAAAAATTGCGAGAAACTTGGAAAATAATGATTTCCTGATATTTAAATCAAGAGATCTACCCCTAATCCCCTGAATAAATTTTTCATTTGTACCTTATAATGTTCAGGGTGTATCTACTGTTCACCCTACGAAGAATGGTTTTGTCAGGATTTTTATTATCCTGAAAATAATATAAAAATTACGAGAAACTTGGAAAATAGTGATTTGCTGATATTTAAATCAAGAGATCTACCTTTAATCCCCTGAATAAATTTTTCATTTGTACTTTATAATGTTCAGGGTGTATCTACTGTTCACCCTACGAAGAATGGTTTTGTCAGGATTTTTATTATCCTGAAAATAATATAAAAATTGCGAGAAACTTGGAAAATAGTGATTTGCTGATATTTAAATCAAGAGATCTACCTTTAATCCCCTGAATAAATTTTTCATTTGTACTTTATAATGTTCAGGGTGTATCTACTGTTCACCCTACGAAGTATGGTTTTGTCAGGATTTTTATTATCCTGAAAATAATATGAAAATTGCGAGAAACTTGGAAAATAATGATTTCCTGATATTTAAATCAAGAGATCTACCCCTAATCCCCTGAATAAATTTTTCATTTGTACCTTATAATGTTCAGGGTGTATCTACTGTTCACCCTACGAAGAATGGTTTTGTCAGGATTTTTATTATCCTGAAAATAATATAAAAATTACGAGAAACTTGGAAAATAGTGATTTGCTGATATTTAAATCAAGAGATCTACCTTTAATCCCCTGAATAAATTTTTCATTTGTACTTTATAATGTTCTGGGTGTATCTACTGTTCACCCTACGAAGTATGGTTTTGTCAGGATTTTTATTATCCTGAAAATAATATAAAAATTGCGAGAAACTTGGAAAATAATGATTTCCTGATATTTAAATCAAGAGATCTACCCCTAATCCCCTGAATAAATTTTTCATTTGTACCTTATAATGTTCACGGTGTATCTACTGTTCGCCCTACGAAGAATGGTTTTGTCAGGATTTTTATTATCCTGAAAATAATATAAAAATTACGAGACTTGGAAAATAGTGATTTGCTGATATTTAAATCAAGAGATCTACCTTTAATCCCCTGAATAAATTTTTCATTTGTACTTTATAATGTTCAGGGTGTATCTACTGTTCACCCTACGAAGAATGGTTTTGTCAGGATTTTTATTATCCTGAAAATAATATAAAAATTGCGAGAAACTTGGAAAATAATGATTTCCTGATATTTAAATCAAGAGATCTACCCCTAATCCCCTGAATAAATTTTTCATTTGTACCTTATAATGTTCAGGGTGTATCTACTGTTCACCCTACGAAGAATGGTTTTGTCAGGATTTTTATTATCCTGAAAATAATATAAAAATTACGAGAAACTTGGAAAATAGTGATTTGCTGATATTTAAATCAAGAGATCTACCTTTAATCCCCTGAATAAATTTTTCATTTGTACTTTATAATGTTCAGGGTGTATCTATTGTTCACCCTACGAAGTATGGTTTTGTCAGGATTTTTATTATCCTGAAAATAATATAAAAATTGCGAGAAACTTGGAAAATAATGATTTCCTGATATTTAAATCAAGAGATCTACCCCTAATCCCCTGAATAAATTTTTCATTTGTACCTTATAATGTTCACGGTGTATCTACTGTTCACCCTACGAAGAATGGTTTTGTCAGGATTTTTATTATCCTGAAAATAATATAAAAATTACGAGAAACTTGGAAAATAGTGATTTGCTGATATTTAAATCAAGAGATCTACCCCTAATCCCCTGAATAAATTTTTCATTTGTACCTTATAATGTTCAGGGTGTATCTACTGTTCACCCTACGAAGAATGGTTTTGTCAGGATTTTTATTATCCTGAAAATAATATAAAAATTACGAGAAACTTGGAAAATAGTGATTTGCTGATATTTAAATCAAGAGATCTACCTTTAGTCCCCTGAATAAATTTTTCATTTGTACTTTATAATGTTCAGGGTGTATCTACTGTTCACCCTACGAAGTACGGTTTTGTCAGGATTTTTATTATCCTGAAAATAATATAAAAATTGCGAGAAACTTGGAAAATAATGATTTCCTGATATTTAAATCAAGAGATCTACCCCTAATCCCCTGAATAAATTTTTCATTTGTACCTTATAATGTTCAGGGTGTATCTACTGTTCACCCTACGAAGAATGGTTTTGTCAGGATTTTTATTATCCTGAAAATAATATAAAAATTACGAGAAACTTGGAAAATAGTGATTTGCTGATATTTAAATCAAGAGATCTACCTTTAATCCCCTGAATAAATTTTTCATTTGTACTTTATAATGTTCAGGGTGTATCTACTGTTCACCCTACGAAGTATGGTTTTGTCAGGATTTTTATTATCCTGAAAATAATATAAAAATTGCGAGAAACTTGGAAAATAATGATTTCCTGATATTTAAATCAAGAGATCTACCCCTAATCCCCTGAATAAATTTTTCATTTGTACCTTATAATGTTCAGGGTGTATCTACTGTTCACCCTACGAAGAATGGTTTTGTCAGGATTTTTATTATCCTGAAAATAATATAAAAATTACGAGAAACTTGGAAAATAGTGATTTGCTGATATTTAAATCAAGAGATCTACCTTTAATCCCCTGAATAAATTTTTCATTTGTACTTTATAATGTTCAGGGTGTATCTACTGTTCACCCTACGAAGTATGGTTTTGTCAGGATTTTTATTATCCTGAAAATAATATAAAAATTGCGAGAAACTTGGAAAATAATGATTTCCTGATATTTAAATCAAGAGATCTACCCCTAATCCCCTGAATAAATTTTTCATTTGTACCTTATAATGTTCAGGGTGTATCTACTGTTCACCCTACGAAGAATGGTTTTGTCAGGATTTTTATTATCCTGAAAATAATATAAAAATTGCGAGAAACTTGGAAAATAGTGATTTGCTGATATTTAAATCAAGAGATCTACCTTTAATCCCCTGAATAATTTTTTCATTTGTACTTTATAATGTTCAGGGTGTATCTACTGTTCACCCTACGAAGTATGGTTTTGTCAGGATTTTTATTATCCTGAAAATAATATAAAAATTGCGAGAAACTTGGAAATAATGATTTCCTGATATTTAAATGAGATATACCCCTAATCGCCTAATTAAATTTTTCGGTTGATCTTTATAATGTTCAGGGTGTATGTGCTGTTCACCCTACAAAGTATGATTTTATCGGGATTGCTATTATCCTGTTAATAATGTTAAAATAAAACATTCATAACCTGTTCTCAAAACATCAGTACAATTGTGTTGTCTACCCAAAATCAAAATAAATGTATTATTTTATATCAATTATTGGTATATGAATTTATTTTTTTATAATATATACGGTACAGACAAAAAACACGAATATTTTATTATTTTCTTGTTTTTCATAAATCGACAACACTTTTGATGTCCCTAGTACATTCACCGCCCGTGCTACGCAACACTTGCTGTAAATCGAATCGGCTGCTGCGAATCGGCTGCTAGGTTCAGTCTGATAATGGTAAGGGCTAAAAATCGCATATCGAGATTTTTTATTTTTACTCTATCTTATAATTATATCATTTCAAAGTCATTAGATTTTGGTGTAAGGGCCACTTTTACAATCATTAGATAAACCTCGTATAACGCTATACCAGGTATAAAATTGGAAATTGTATTTTACAAACCTCGGATAAACCTCAGACAGAATAAACACCAGTATTTCTTATCCCATGGAAATCGGTCATATAATACTTTGATAACTTTATCCCTGGTTCTTATGGATACCACGTAAACACAAACAATGTTTTGTTATTTATACGTTTGACAGATGTCAATCAAGTATTTCATCATCACTGACAGAATCAAAAATAAAATTTATATTATCTAACATCGTGAAAGATGTAAATTAGAAGGCAGAAATAATAACAATATTGAAGAAAAATAGTCCAACAAGAAGATAATTTTATTGTGCCAATACCAACCTAAAGTAATTTAACGTAATTCTTGGTATAACTATCGGACAGATAAAAATGCATTGTAAAAGACAATCTTGTTTATCGAAGGTATAATTGCTAGGATAAAGTTATACCTCCGATAGCTATACCATAGTTTATCCATCAATTGTAAAAGTGGGCCTAAATCAGATAACTGGAAATGGCACTTTACTTGAAGGTCAAAATAGTTTGTTTTCGAAAAATACCTTTAAGGGCCGGTTATAAAATTACAGTTTAAACTGCACCTTAAAATATCGGCAGTTTAAAGTTAAACTAAGTTTACCTGTAGTTTAAACTGTCGATCATATGAGCGTTTAACAAAAATGCAGTGGTTTATATAAGTATATAAACAGTAAACCGTTGATGTACAACAAGAGTTTTGCGCGTTACCATGGTTTTGCAATAAATAAAGTTTAAACTGTGATTGTACAACCGGCCCTAAATGTTATTTTTTCGAGATTTATCTATAATTTAAATTCCGGAACCTACGCTTTAAACAAACACGACTGCTTGATTACGCAGTTTATATCTCAAACATATGTAACTGACAGATAAATGTCACTGTCAAAGAACTAATCATTTGAAATTATTAATAGTAACGTTTTTAAAAGAAAATAGTAAATAGAACCAAAGTTATATAGAATGGAACTTAATACAGTTTCCAGTATAAGTAAATATGTAAGTATGTAATTATAAATCAATAAAAATTAAATGGTGGGAAGTATTGTATTGGCCACGTCAGATTTTATTTTCTATTTATTTGTTACATGTTTTTAAAGTAACAAAAATATTGTATTGCATCCAATTAATGAGGTAGTACAGTATTCAGAAATAGTGTAATGTAAAATTAACGTGAAAATAATGTATTTTTGTAAATAAATTGTATTCTAAGGTTGATTACTACAATTAACTATGTTAATTACAACCATTACCTACCTTAATTGCAAAGTATTTTATTCTGTACTATTATTAAGCTTAAAACAAAGCTTAAATGAAAAATCCTTTTTATACGTTTTGTATGCCCGCATAATTAAATTAGCGTACACGGATTGACGTATTAATTAACCTTTATTGAAAATACTCCAAATAAATTTATCTCCCCATTTATCACAACCTGTCAAAGAGGAAACAATCTTCTCTGAACATCTTATGCCTTATCATCCTCTTATGGTATAAAATACAAGAATTGAATGTTTTAGTACCGATTTTATTATATCTGGATAAAGTGTCTATTAAGAATGTCAATTATAAAAGAAAATATACCTAAAAGCGAAAAAATGGTACGTATAATTGTTCAGCATAAGCAATAATATCAAATTTCTTTTGGAGGATAGTTAAATAAGTAACTGACAATTTAATCAGAGATGGCCTTAGGTCTGAATAGTTAATTTTAGGTAATATAAAAGGATATAAGTTATTAAAAAAAACAAAATATACAAATATTATTTACTTTTTAACATGTAATATGAATACAATCTACCGGGTGGCCAGTATTTATGCTGTAAAAATGATATCACTTTATTTTACATCGGTTGATTACACACGCTCCAGATATATGTGATGCTGGTTACATTTCCTTTACTAAATAATATACTAATCAAGTGTTGTTGCTCGAATTAAGAACTCTGATAGTGTTAGTAGTAGTCGATAATAAAAATATTTTTTCCAATATTTAATTTATCAGGTTTTCCAAGCCAACGGCTTTTGAAGAAATAAGTATTGCATATAAATTTTAGTAAGTATATTAATATAAAATAAAAATAATGATAAATTATACAGTATTAAATGAATCTTTACATTGAAAAATGCATATGTTCAAAACGGTCGCCAAATGACAACCCTAATGATATCACACGTGAATTATTATAAATTAAATACACACGTGTAAACTTACTCGTTTAATTAAAAATACATACAAATAATAAAGTACACGCGTGCTGAATCAGTAACCGCCCAGTTGACGTGGATGCAAGTCAATGCAGGTTATGTGGGAGTTACGTTTAATTTTCCCGCGCTACATTTTTGTAGCTAAATTCACTTGACACTATCTCATCAAGCTTTCTCCGTTACTAGGGCAAGCCAAGGTCTTGCTGGGGTTGTGACGTCACGGCAAATTATTTTGCATTTTTCTCCCGTTCTATAAATTTTCATACAAAATAAATTTATCTCTACATTAACATAAAAAATAAAAAAAACTCGTGGAAAACCCTATTATAATAGAATTATCTACTTTTAAATATTGATGTAGGTGTAGGTACACGATTAGTTTGAAAAAATACCGGAACCCACAAATTAGCAAACTTCCTATGAAATAAGACATTATTTTGATAATTATTATAAATTTTAATTATATAATATATCAATTTTCTTAAAGGATTTTATAAAAATATACTGTTTTTCTTTTCAATTTAAAATAATTGATATTAAACCATGAATAATTATATACTTTAATATACAGAACAGAAAAATCAATCTATAAATAAAATAAATAATAAATATATCATATTGTACAGATTTCGGTATTGATGATGACATATTTGTATTGTGCGGGCGTTTACCAGGCGTCACCTCACGGGCACTCATTGTCAATATTTATATTGGTAGGTACATAAAAAATGAGGTATGTGATCATATTTGAATTTCAGTATACACGTTATAAAATATAAAATTAACCCCAATTCGCAATCGAAATTAACGATAGATTTTCGAAACAAAATGGCCGCCATATGATGGGTTGTACATATGACTATGACAGTTCACATTATTCACTGAGTTTCGTTGACTGTGCATACAAATTGAGTTTAAACTTATTTAAAGGAAGGCTATAAGTTTAAATATTTAATTATCAATTGCTACACTACTCACTCAGCTGTCACTTATTCAATATGGCGCTTGTACGATTGCTTTCCGTATTACCGATTTGCGCCACTAGAGGCGAAATTTTATTTACGATTGCGAATAGTTTGTCATTATAATTAAAAATAAACATTAATTTGTAATTATATTGTTATTTGTAATTGAATATTTTGTAGAAGGGCTATGATGACTATAAGAGCCAATGGTAGTGATTTGTAAATTTCCTAAATTTAGAAATTTTTAATTTTCCGAAGCATATTAAAAAAATATTTTTAATTTACCTTATTTAGTTTTTATTATATTCAATCAATTAACTTACATATGTATGTAGCAAAATTAACATACTTTTCTTAGTAATGATTGAAGAAATTTACTGGGATTAAAATCTGAGTGTTACGTCCAGTAATCAATGGGAAGTAAAGAAATGCAAAATATCACTTGAGATTAGGATAAAAAATATGAATGTAATTATTGCTCATTTTCATTATATCTACATCTTAATATCATGTCTGGTAGTGTAAATACCAACATCCAACAACCCTTTATGAAAGTATGAGAAATCTCATCTTCGTAGCATTGCTTATTAACCCGAATCCAGTGACGGGAACATTTCATTGTAATGAGAGACAAACGAACACGCGGTACTGTGCTCTGTGCTGTATGAGTACGGTGCGTGTGATGTCTACTACAGTCTCTACAGCACATAGCACACATTTCACTGTGGAGGCACGCAGTGGCCCCAATTTTACGTCTTGTTGGATGTTTGCTCTACGGAGCAGCATCCAGTTGAGAATGAGATGACAGATAGAGATAGGGTTCTTGTTCTTGTTCTGAGGCGCGATGTGAATTGTATTTTGTTTGTAGATGCATTGTGTTCAGAATGTAGCCGGCGAGAAGAAAAAGACAAAATTTAGAGTTAAAATGTATAAACTAAATTATGAATGAGAAAGGAATTTCTAAGGTAACTTACCTCTTGTAATTTTTGAAGGAACTCAATATGTACACGTCCATTATATAATTATTGAAAGTAACTAGTAAAATTTGAAGAAAGAAAAAATATATTAAATTTGTTTATCTTTATCGTAATGAAAATATATGAACGAAAATCAAATCTTCAACTTTTTTAATGTTTTCTTTCGTTTTTGCTTCCACAGGTCTTCCACACTTTTAAATAATTCTCAATTGATTCTTGAGCCCATTGTAATTGCTTTTGTCATTATTTCACTATAAAATGACAGCCCTTGCTCCATATGCCAGTCATCTTTTCATTAATAATTTTTGATCCATTGACCATTGCCCTTTTTGTGAAAAACTTTACGAGTATAAATCATGTTCTTGCATTCTATAATCTATTAATGCCTGATGTTAGTAATAAGCGATTTTAGTGGGTAACCATAGATACTACATACCATTGCTGAACAATTGTCAAAATTTATGTGTCAAACGTTATTAATTTTTTAAAAATTGTCTTAGAATAAAACAAAATTTTCCAATTCAAATTTAGTAAGATACGGTCAACAGAAAATATTATAACTAACACGTGTGTTAATTGCGATTAATGATCTCAACAATTAACGCGCTCGCTACGCTCACGCGTTAAAATGTCTGCCATTAATCGCCATCATATTTAATTAAATAACTATTAATTTGTACCAGTGACAAGTAATCAATAAATGCCACAGTAACTTGGGAGGAATAAAATACAATCTCTCGTCTTTTGTTTTATGGATCTAAATAAATCTACCTCGTATATTTGCCCGTTACAGTGCCAAACAAGCATTTATTATCGTGTTAAATTTACCGGGTGGCCAGTATTTATGCTGTAAAAATGATATCACTTTATTTTACATCGGTTGATTACACACGCTCCAGATATATGTGATGCTGGTTACATTTCCTTTACTAAATAATATACTAATCAAGTGTTGTTGCTCGAATTAAGAACTCTGATAGTGTTAGTAGTAGTCGATAATAAAAATATTTTTTCCAATATTTAATTTATCAGGTTTTCCAAGCCAACGGCTTTTGAAGAAATAAGTATTGCATATAAATTTTAGTAAGTATATTAATATAAAATAAAAATAATGATAAATTATACAGTATTAAATGAATCTTTACATTGAAAAATGCATATGTTCAAAACGGTCGCCAAATGACAACCCTAATGATATCACACGTGAATTATTATATTTTTTATCTATCTAAATAAATCTACCTCGTATATTTGCCCGTTACAGTGCCAAACAAGCATTTATTATCGTGTTAAATTTTATGGATGTCATAATTATTAGCAAAATATAGAAAACAATTAATTTAATACCCATTAATTGCCTGTATGTAAAAATATAATTTCTACATAAGATCTTTTAGTTTGAGTAGCCTTTGATAAGATTTTCTTCCAGAACTCACTATTATTTACTTCGGAATTGATGTACACCACTGAACTCAATATATACTACTGGAATGCGCCGTCAGCTTATTGTGCGAAGAGAGAAAGCATAACGTGGGGTTTTCCGTCTTAATTTTTATATTAATTTTTTGACTTTGACATGTGGGGTTATTATAATTTTGTTTTGGTTGATGTGCCAGTGCGTAAAGAAGGGAAAATCCTCGTATTGGCGTGTTGCTATCGCTCTCGGCCTGTTACACATTTTGTTGACGTGTGTCAACGTAGCATTTCTGTCAATTGTATTTCTTTAGTTTTCGTATTATTTTCTCATTTATTAGTATTTTTTATTTATAATTCTAGTACGTATAATAGAGTTTTTGTAGTCATATAGTTGTAGTTTCATGTAAATGTCAAATGAGTACCACTGTTTGCAGTTCTAATATTTGCCGCTAGTTAGCGTTTTCTTATTTTAAAATCCCAATTGAGTTCAGTGATGTATACAGTACACTAAGCACAAAAAAAATTGTGCACGTCATTATAATCTAAACAAAATAGTAATTAAGGTATCAAGGGTGTTATAAGGACAATAATACATGTTGATCGAAGTCATTACTACCCGTTTAACTCCCGTGGTGCCTTCAACATTTAATTTCCAACTATAATTGTTTAATATTCTTTAGGCTTTATTACATTACATTACCAATTGCCAGCAACAACTGATAATGCCCTTCGGCGTTATTTGTTATATAACAACTAGGAAAGAAGGGTTGTTATGATAATAATAATAATAAAAATAATAATATACCAGTCGGATATTAAATTAATTTTTATAAAATATTATAGAAAACTTGTGCATGTTTGCAGCTTACAATTTCTGCAAAAATGTAACAACAGTACATAATAGAATACAAATACGAAGTACTCAAAACATAGCGCTACTTTTTGGTTTAATAGTTAATGGGTGCGGGATTTGAACCATTGACCTCTCATTTATCAAATGAGTCTACTAACTATTTAGCTACTGCATACTGCTAACTTTGAACGGTACTCACATGTTTCCATGTAGCATACAAACTGTGCCACAAAAAATATTTAATTAATATAATTATATTAATATGTATCATTACGCCTTTTGCCCATTAATGATGTACATAGGTATCAATAATTGGTTTACGTAGATTTCCCTAATAAAATATAACATCTGCAAACTGTCGAGCTAAGAAATGTAGTTAACCAATTTCAATACCTACATAAATATTTCTTTTACCGTTTGTAAGATTTCAATTTTGTAAATCAGAACTCAATTCAAATATCAAAATAGTTAATTTAATTATATTGCTTTTATTAAAACGATTTGACCTTAATATTAAATAATTATTTATCGCTAAACTAATTAATAACAAGTACTATAATTACACTATAACACGGGATGGAATTACATTCTCATTACATAATATTTTAACATGTCACTAAAAAATAATTGACAAAAGTAAACGACTTTCACCTTTTACAACAAAATTCTTCCTAAAATTTGAAAGTCTAACTTAGAGCTAAGTAACTAAGGTAGTGCCTAAGGTCTGTATACGGTTGTGTCCTGCATCATAGTAACAAATTAGAAATTTGGTCATTTATATTAAAATGAAATTTTAAAACTATTTGATGGGAACTATCAAACTTTTGAAAAAGTTTTCACAGCAGTATCCTTTACCTCTTTCACTCACACATTCCCAGTTCTTGCTATTTTCAAGCGTTCTACTATCGCCGAAATCCATTTTATCATAAATGAATGCAGAAAATAACGAAACATCGAAAGTAAACCTAATAAAATGTGTTTGAGTTTACGATACCACGCCAGTTGGATGTTGAATGGCAGGAAAAATCGTGCCATTGGCATTTAAAATTTGGACTATAATATGCATTTTTTTTATATATAAATTATTTTATTAAATCGGTTTTTATCTATTTATATTTGCCAATTATTGACCACGAAACTAAATTGAAACTTATTTATATATTTTTATAACTATGAGGCGCGGGCAGACACGTGACTTTGACAAGTGCTTGTAGGGCCCCTCAAGGATGCCAAGTATACAGCTTGTATAACTTGCCTGTGTTGCTAAATCAATTTAAGCATAAAATTAATAAATAAAATTGTAAAACTAGTTATTATTAATGAATATCATGTTGTTTTATTTTCTGACACATTAAACTTAATTTTTATAAAAATAGAGCATTTAACATGAACTGATGGTTTCCTCAAATTTAACGCGCCAAGACATCTTTGTATCGTAGATGGCAGCACTAATCGCTCTATTTTTATATAAAATATTTTAAAAATTAAGTTTATGTGTTAGAAAATAAAACAACATGATATTCATTAATAATAACTAGTTTTCCAATTTTATTTATTAATTTTACGCTTAAATTGATTTGGCAACACAGGCAAGTTACACAAGCTGTATACTTGGCACCCTTGAGGGGCCCTACAAGCACTTGTTAAAGTCACGTGTCTGCCCGCGCCTCATTAATACCATAGTTCAGTTTATGCAACTCCAATTTGCGCACTCCACTGCAAACGGAGATTCACATCTACGTCACAGAATATTAAAAAAATTATTAGTTCTAAAAAAGACATTTTTTGGAACTACATATTGCTTTTAATTTGAATGAAGATTTATAAAAAGAAAAATAGAAAAAATAATGGAAGACTCCATTGTCTAGCTTTAACCGGCCGACGTATTAACTCCAACTTACGTCAACTAGACTTCATCATACCAAGTCCTATTTATATTTCCCGCTAGTAGCTCCAGAATTTATTTCTTTATTAATATTCATTATTAAGCATATACTTTCAATATTTTCTCCTAATTTCTCTTAAATCAATTGCGCTATAATCCCCTATTCAAAAATCAGTTAAATCGGACATATGGCGTATTAGTTAGCGACCAGGGCCGGATTGGGAAGATTCAGCGGCCCGGGAAATTTCTAGCATTATCGGCCTCATCTCCAGTTTTTTTAAAATTTATTATTATATTGCCTCAAAGTAATAAATTAATTTTGGTGTTGGATAATACGAATTTTTTGCCTACATAGAAATTGAACAGTTATAAAAGATGTTGAAATATAAAAAAAATATTCTTAAAAATAGTATTTAAAATATAGAACATTCTGTATTTAAGAAAATAACATTAGGTTCGTTTAAAAGTTGTAGACAATATTAAATTAATAAATGGAGAGTGAGGAAAATTCTGAAGCAAAAAAAATATGTGATCAAACCTAATCTTGAAAACGAAGAAAATAAAGCATTGAAAGATAACACAACCAAGATTCTACCCGTAGATAAGGGAAGTGTTACAGTAATATTGGATACCAACTTATATGATCAGAAAATAGAAGAGCTTTTGAATCAAGGAAATTATAAGAAACTTGGCAAACATTCTACTACGTCTATAGAAAACAAAGTGTACCGTGCTCTTAAAAAATATAAAGAATTATATTCTGTTTAGAACATGTACAGATCTCACTCCATATTTCAGCAAGCTTCCACACCTGTACGGGGGCCTCCAAAAATCAATAAGAAAGATTTAAGCATCTCAGAAACCCGTCAAAAGGTCCGTAAATTCTCCTACTCACAAGCTATCACAATTTCTATTACCAATCATTCAGCCACTTCAAAGAAAAAGAACATCATATGTGAAGAAATCAAAATATTTTGTAAAACTTTTGAGCTAAATACAATTACAACCACAAAATCTTTTTGCCAGCTTTGATGTTCTAAGATAGAACCGACTTGCGTCTTGATGGTATTATGGAAAGTTTGCAGTGCTGCCTACAGAACTTATATTTCTAAGAAAAAGATTAGATATTTTGTACAAGAAGATGGTTTGCTGATGGGTTCTTCTCAGTTACAGCCAATTTATACATGGATTTTTTTGAAGAATTAGCACTAGATACAGCCAATATAAGACCTAAACTTTGGCTTAGATATGTCGATGATACTTTATATTAGGTTCACAATGGATAAAAAGTCTCATCGAGTCCCTCCATTCTTGGATGTTTTAACACAGAAAACGAACCATGGATTAATAACATGAGTCTACCCTACCGTAAACCAACACCCCAACACCAGACAATACTTAACTATAATTCCAATCATTCAAATCTACAAAGTAGGAAATTATGAAAACCTCATATATTCGAGCTCGGACTATATCTGCAACACCGAAATAAATTTTGTCAAGAATTAGAAAATACTGAAAACGATCTACCTAAATAAGAACTGTTACCCAGTGAAGTTAATTAGATGATGCTACGTCCTCAAATTTTAGTTTGTAATCACCGAGCGGCGGCCTCAAAAAGCCGCGGCCTCTCGGGAAATTCCCGATTATCCCGACTGGCCAATCCGGCCCTGTTAGCGACTAAACTGTACGCAGTAGGTTACACGAAGTACTCTTAGGCGACCCATCAGAGTTCCACCTCAAACGATAGGGAATCACAGAGGGCGCTTTTTATGAGCATAGGAACACCAAAATTTAACATATGAGCATAGTCAGGGCCGCTCCGTGCGGGTGGGCAGGTTGTGCCCCGCACAAAGACGGCTGACTTTGAAGGGCGCCGTTTCAAGACGTAAATTACTATACAACTTACAAATTAACGTTATAGAAGTGAACAATATATTTTTTAATTTGTTTGTTTTACAGCTCTAGTTATAAGTAAAATAGTAAAATAATTATCGTACCAAGCGTTTCGTTATTTTTCTAGCATTGTTATATTGAAATAATGACGGTGAAAATGTTGATTACAACAAAGAATATATTGATCATAACTTAAGAATATTGATTACAAAAATGAATCTCACAATGAATCCAATATTTAAATACCTACTAGCATTTTGTGAAGAATCAAATGCTTTATGATTTACATACAATTCTAAAATCATAATGAAATAATTTTATTTTCTACCGACAATGAATTTCTCTTATTTATTTTAAAAGTTAAAGAGTAAAAGAAATATCCTCTTATTGTTATATTGCAAACTATAACTGTAAAATTGTTGATTACAACAAACGATTTTGATCATAACCTATTGATTACAAGAATCAAGAAAATTTCGTCAATATATTAAATCTAGCATTTTTGAAGGAGAAAAAGTATAGTTTCAACTTAAAAAGGGGGGGGGGGGGCGCTAAAATATAACTTTGCACAAAGGTGCCATATACCCACGGAGCGTTCCTGTGAGCAGTTGTCACCTGAATGTTTCTCCGATGAATCCAGGTATGGTATTTACAGCGATTCAAGAAAAATCCGAGTATTGGGATTTTCAAATAAGAAAACGCTAACTAGCGGCAAATATTAGAACTGCAAACAGTGGTACACATTTGACATTTACATGAAACTACAACTATATGACTACAAAATCTCTATTATACGTACTTGAATTATAAATAAAAAATACTAATAAATGAGAAAATAATACGAAAACTAAAGGAATACAATTGACAGAAATGCTATGTTGACACACGTCAACAAAAAGTGTACCAGTTTAATGCGATCAGCGCCATCTCTTGATACTTGAAAATCCCAATAGAGCCAGCCAGATCGCTTAAATACATTCCAAAAGTCTATTTTTTTAGAGGTGATACAAACATGGTATGGGCTGGCATAAGTATTTGGGGAAAAATTGATCTCGTTTTTTCCAAGACAATATGATATGTTAAATTTACACCGAACAAGTTATTTTACCTGCCGTAGTATCATACGCAGGTGCGGTGAATGAAAATTTGCAAAATTGTAGTGGATGAGTTAAATCAGCAACAAATTTCATTATTCCCATAGACTCATTAGCCCCGGATATGAATTCGTTAGAATATGCTTGGGATATGTTGCAGAGAAGGCTGACAAATGAAACTGACCACATGAATAATCACCGAGACATTTTCACAGTTTTTCAAAGAGAGTGGAAAGTAACACCACAAGAAGACACTGAAAAGTTAATTTTAAGCATACCCAACCGTATTAGAGTAGTGTTACATGATAGTAGAGGTCGTACTAGTTACTAGAAATTTTATTAACTGGCGTGTATAGAATTTATATTACATTTATTCATCTTACATTTTAGGCTATTTGTTCACATAATTCATAATTAGAAACTTATGTTTACCTAATTTTTTAAGTTCTAATTGTGATTTTTGTACTACAAGTAAACAAACAAATTTGTCTAATAAATACATATGAAAATCGCAAGTAATCTTAATACTATTAATTTTGTAAAATATCCCTGTACGGTTTTGAGTAGTGTATATTATGAATATGACTGTTGTGAAGAGTGCACCGCAGATGTAATAATGTAATTAACTTGTTTTAGTCTCGAACTTAAATACATTATCTGAATAATTTGTTACTTTAATGTTCTTGATCAACATTATTAATTATAGAGAATTTATTTGAAATAAACCTGCCAAACTTAAAATATAACTAGAAATCGTGTTTAATTTCAATTAATCATTTTAAATTTCCATTTAGTAATCTTATTTGGCATGAATATTAATATTTAGAAATAAATGTCATAAAATTCTTAGATATGCAGTTCCAAGTCCTTAATAAATTATTGGAAATTGTAATCTTAATAAAGTCGTCATCTTAATCGTATTTAATGAGTATGAAGTATCTGATTTCTCCTCCTAACAAAATGCTTGACAATAAACGGAGAGAGGTGTATTATATCTTGCTGATGACTGTATCTATTTGTTTATCATTAGAGTGAACGTGCATACAACGATCGCTTCGCAATGCAACAAAATAAGGAACTTTCCTACGTCATGTCTTCATTTATTTGCGGATTTTCGCCGTTCACTTATTCTGACTGACACACATATGTTTTGCATCTCATGAGAGTTTCCCATTAAGACTTTCAAAATTGAATTCTTGTATTTGTGTGTGGTGTCGGTGTACAGTATTATTTATTTTACGGTTGTGCCACATTTGAACATTATATTCCTGCAAAGTGCTGTAGCAGATAACGTTAATTTGAAACAAATAAATTTCCAGTTTTACTCCATGACAAGACATACGTTTATATTATATTGTATTTATTGCCGACTATACCTTTTTATTTTACTTTTATGTTTCCATCAGTTGACTACATCGTATCAGTGCCGGCCCTAGGGTGTTTCTAAGGTTGTGCGAAGTGTCAGATGAGTACCCCAAAACCCCTCCCCACAAATTAATAAATTTTCACACTATCTTTTTAGAAATTGTAGGAATGATGAAAATATTTCAAGTTGCAGGAAATCTATATTTTTTCATAAAGAATATAAATATAAAATCTCACCATATGGGGGGATTGAAATAAATAAATGCTATTTTTCTTGCTTTGGCACTTGCGAACTTCCAAATTAAGTTAGAGTATGGTGAAGATTCAGGGATGGGCAAATATTTTTACCCGCAAGCCATCTGTATGTTTGTAATATGACTATAGCGAACCGCATGGATATTTGTAATAGTGATGCATGCGAGACGAGACGAGACGAGACGAGGAATATAAAATATCGATCTCGTCTCGTTTTCGGATCTGTAATCTCGATCTTGCTCTCGTTCTCACACATTTTTTTGGGTCTCATCTCGTTCTCGCACGAGAGTCTTGCGAGAGTCTCGCTATAAAAATAAGGGCTTGCGCACTACGTATTTACGTAACTATTTAACTACAAGAGACAAGTTCACACCAATAGCACCGTCTTCCATGTACTTGCAGACGAAACACTAAATTCTGGTCACCAAAAAATTATTTCAATACGAACATAATGTTTATTCATTTAGGGTCACCAGAAAACGTGATAAATTAGTAAATAATTTAATTTACCTCTAAAATATCCAATTTATCATCAAATTGTGATCTCTAAACTATTTCAATAAAAACACATTCTGGCAGCAGTAAAACGAATTAAACAGTAATTTTTTTTAACTAAAAGTATCTACACTTTTTCATTAAATATATGCCACTATTTGAGTAAGATTGTCATAACAAACCGCTACACTGATAACCCGCTGGCAACCAATCACTCCGCTTCTCTCCCTGTGGGCGAATTAGGGGCTGAAATATTAGAGAAAACTAGTTCTATTGGATACAATACCGATTTTGTCTTTATTTTTGCATTTTCTCGCTCAGAGACCGATACTAACCGACTAGACTCAAAAAATATTGTGAATTCATATAATTTTCACATTTCCTTGTACGGTGCATTTTTCATTAAATTTATGAATCCAAGCTATAAAGTTACAAATATTTTTTATTGCAAGATTCTCGCAAGAATCTCGCGAGATTTCTCGCTTCTCGCAGTTGTTATATCGATCTCGCCTCGAATTTTAAACTGCAATCTCGCTCTCGTTCTCGTCTCGCATAATGCAACGAGACGAGACGAGATGCGAGAGTACTCTCGCCTCGTCGTGCATCACTAATTTGTAACATGACGGGCCGCATGTGACTACAAGAAAGGTCGTAACGGATACGGAACTTCAGGGAAAAGGATTTGTATTTTATTTGATTTTAAAAATTAAACAAGTCGACAAAACATTTAAGTAACATGTGGCCCGTGGGCCGTAGTTTTCCCACCCCGTAAAGGTACATAGTGTGATGGGAAATTTGCTTACAATTGTTTTTGCTTCAATTCAACGAAATATAACAACAAAAACCTCACCTGATTGACCCCTGTGGTGCACTCCCCACGCCAGCAATGAGTGCGCACATATTTCAGCATTACCGTAATCTGTGTACAGTCAGATTGGCACACCCAGCAATGGTTAATAAGCCGTCATGATTTATTTATATTTTATATTATAAAACCTCACCTAACGCAAAAAACTCGCTTCGAGTGACTTTTGTGCGTTAGATTGAGTTTGGTTGAATTGCAAGCGAAAGTAGTTTTGGATGTCTCTATATTTAGGCAACAGTAAAGTGCACATCATCCCACTATGGGATCGGCAGTATTTCCAGACAACACAATTCATTTTGTGACATAGTGGATCTCACATAAGTAATTTGCTAAAACGTCGCTCACCCTTCGCTTCTGTTACGGGGATAGTTAGAAGTTACTGAAATTAGAAGAATGCGAAGAGCAGTCCATACATTGGGGAAATTATCCTACCAATTATTGTTCTTCATAATCTTTAGGACTATGACTACATTTATCTCGATAATTCAAACAGCTTCAAGTATATTATGACTTGAAAAATCCTATTGGTTTATCTCAGCGGATTGAAAATAGGATTGAGTTATTTTCAATCTTCGTTAAATTCGTATCGATAAAAAAAAGATAGTTAAATACTCGATTACGCAGACAGACAGGGAGAGGTATATGATCTAATTTCATCCTGGATATATAACCCCACAATCTAAAAATTGTCATGTTGTTATTTGTCTTCTCTTTCAAAAACATTAAAAAAACATTTATTTCATCTCTCCAAATATTTCGCTTTTCGACAGTTATATATCGCGACTTTTATAAAATGAGGTAAAATGCAAACAACCAACAAATGATATGAAATTAGTAACACTGACTATGTTTACACGTATAGCAAAAAAGTACTTTGACTTGACTTTGACTTTCAAAAGCCGACTTTTGCCGTTGTGTAAACACTCTCGCCTATTACTTTTCTTCCTAAAGTCAAGTCCAAAATAGAATAGACTTGACTCATATAAGTGACTTTTAAAAAGTCGTGTGAACCAACGAACGAAACATACTTTACTTTACTAACAGTGACATCTAGTTTTCATCTACAAATTTATAGTAATTGGATATTTAATTACCCAATTTTGTGTTTTATATCTGAATTTAAAATTTTCACAAATTTTAAAATATTATTTGCGATTATTTTTTAATCTATTTCGCATGCAATATTGTTGCTGCATAGTTATATTATTTAAAAATATCGCGCTTAAATTTAGTAACTGTAGTTTACTATCTCTTTTTTCTATAATTAATTTATTCTTAATTATGATTATATGATAATAGTTAAATAGGTAACTTACATCACACGTATTATAACAAAACTTTACTTTGCTGACAAAGTCAAAGTTGAGTGAAGGACAAGTAACAAACGTAAAGTCAAGTAGATTTGACCCTTATGTGTAAACGCACCTTTAAATTGGCTTTTCATAAGTCGCCTTTTGAAAGTCAAGTCAAAGTAAATTTTTCTCATACGTGTAAACGTAGTCACTGTATCATATTGCGGATGTGCACATGCGTAGTTACATTATTTGAAGCTTCACTGTTTATTTCGACAGAAGTCAAGCCGCTTCTTAAGTCCAAGCCTGTTATTTTATAGGCTTGACTTGACATTTTCAAGCAGCGTGAAATATTAATCTGGATCGTTTTTTTCGAAGATTGAAAAGGGATTTACTAAATTCAAGCGGCTTCAAACGTCGAGATAAACGTAGTCTATGTAATTTATGGTTTTCCCTCATCTTATTCTAAAAATCGGTTAAAGCACAACAAATTTATGATTTTTGTATGGCGCCCCGGATGTTCTAAGGTGCAACACCCTAGAGCCGGCCCTGTTTTGTAACAAATTAATTGTTCTGACATAGAAATAATTAATAATAAATAGTACAATAGTAATTACTAAACATAAATTAGAAAAATTATATTTTTACTGTTTGTAATAAAAGCATTATTCTAAATGCTTTATTCTAATCTAATTTTTGAATATACAACAGAATTCTGCTTTTAGTAGAGCTGTCACACGGCTAACATAATTAAATAATTGAATAATATATTTTCCCATACAGTTTGAATTGAAATAACAATACGGTAAACTAATTTCCGAAACCTATATAAACTAGACACTAGACAGCAAACTGTAATTAAATAATTAAATCAGTAACAGTTTATGTTAAATTAAATACACCCATACCGTAGTTAGTTATTTTTAAATTCACCACTAATAATGAAATAGTATTTAAGTAAAGCGTGTTTCTAACGGGTTGAAATTGAAACAACGAACCGTTGAAATTAGCAAATTGATTAAGAGGTACAGTTAACTTCAAAACAAACAGTCAAGTACTTTGTTTCAAATACATTTTGAAAGCAAAGGTTAACAATATGCCAATGCCCATTTTCTACAACCATAGGCGATGAGAACAACGTTATTTATTTTACTGTAATAATCATAATAATAAACTCACTATTCCAACAATGAAACATGCGAGAATGTGTTTAGGAAATTGAAAATAGCTGTATTTGTTTTCAATCTTTCTGTGAAACAAATTATAAATTTCCAATAAATATGGAAAAAAATGTTTTGAAATATCACGAATAGAAAAGTTAATTAATCGCCAATTAACACACACAATAGTTGCAATATTTTTCCGTTGACCGTATCTTACTGAATAGGGGTTTCCACCATTTTTTCTATATAATTTCATCTGAACATATAAGTAAAACTAAGACTGTCAGTGAAAATACAGTGAAAAAATTCCTATTAAGAAGCGAGTTATAGTCCCCCGAAATTTGAAAATATAGACGTGACGTCACGAATATAAGTTTTTATATCATAGTGTTTTCTTCATGGACCTAAATGTTCTTGAAATATATGCTATTTCTAAATTATATTTATAAAAAATAAAGGATTATAATTATACTGTACAAGTCTACATGATTTATAATTGGAAATGCATTTAAATTATTAAGTTTATTTTATTTAATTATATTCATATACCTATAATATCATAAGTGGTAAATTTTTGCCGGAAAAATATTCAGATTGTTACGAGAGCTGGTTGCCTAGCAATTTATTGAGTGACTTTGACAAAAAAATCACGAGTTGTCAAACGAGTGATTTTTGATCAATGTCACGAGATAAATTGGCAACTGGCTCGAGTAAAGCAATCGGAAAATTTTTCGAGGATAAAATTTAACCCCGAATGGTATTCGGATGACTATTTCCAAAATAAAAATCAGGTAATCATTTATATATTTTTTTCTTGAGAAAAATCTACTAATTTTTATTGTGTTTTGAGGTTATATTTAAGTTTGCTTTTTCAACATTTTAAATAGATTCCTGTCCGAATCGACTCATTTTTAATAAAAACTAATAACACTGAAAATTTACACACTTTGACAGGTATGTAAACAATATGTTTCTAAAACGTCAAAAAAATCAGCTTATCAATACTCACTTACTTGTATTAATACGACATCTTATTGGCTGAAAGGGTGCGAAAATTTTTTGTGACGTTTTGTCGAAATGAAACTTAGTAACTAGGTAGAATCCTGAATTTGGATTGGCTCATAAATTTATGAGTGAAATAGTCAAATAAAAACTGTTTGAGAATTGCAGTACTGGTCTGATAGCCACGCCTCCGCTATTTGAATATCTCTACTTCCATTGGTAGTAGACTCCTCCCCTAACTTTGTATTCGTTATATATTTATAGGCTATCTTTGAGCCGCCAATTCAAATAATATAATGGAATTCGTATGAGTGACGAGCTGCTATAACAAAAACCTCCTTATTTCCGAAATATTTCAATTATATCGTTTCATTTTATTATTCATATTCATTATAAAGCATATACTTTTTATATTTTTTTCTAATTTCTCTTAATTCAATTGTGCTGTAGTCCCCTATTGGAAAATCTAATTGTCTAATCAATTTAATAAATAATGTAGCGTATCTCAAATCCTACATCAATGTTCTTTTAAATGTCAGAACATGTTCCTATTCATTATCCCATCCATTTAATAACAAGATAGTTAACTCTCCCATTAGTTTAACAAAGCAATTCGCCTAACAAGACACAATCTAAATGTAGCCGTCGTATCTCTATCTCTGCATCACATTTATTTAGTAAGTCTTCATTTAATTATTGTGCTAGTTTCTGGTGAAAGTCTGCATCATCAGCAGCCTGAGTCATAAGCAAATCAGCTTCCTCTGCGAACTTTCTTCTTTCTTCCCACAAACTAAACACTATAACCTACAAACTGATTCATTATTTCACGGGTTGGACTGATCTAGCTGAGGGAAAGTAAAGTACAATCTGGCGACGATTTAGTTCACTGAGCAAGTGAAAGGTTACTTTGAATTATTTCTGTTTTGATCTCAAAAGTCAAGATTTCTAACTTTGTATTAATATGTTTCAAGTTTAACAATGTGTTCATTACTCTTGACATTACGCATAATTTAATTCAATGAAATGTTTTAAAGGCTTATATTTACACGTCTTTTTACTTTTTATCAATAATGTAAATATTTATACAATGGTACAATACTTGAAAATAACTTGTATATCATAAAAACGAGTGAGTAATGTATATTTGTTTAGTTTTTTATCGCAGCAAGTGTAAATACATATTTTTTTATTTTTAAAGGCTTCTGTATTTTTTTGTTATCAGTAAACGGTAAAGTATAATACATATCAAAAATGAAGGTTAATACTTAGGTTAAAAATCCCACTAATTTCAATTTCAATGGAAATTATTCCTAAATTCAATTTTTTATCATATTTTGCAAAAAAATCTGATGTGGCCAACACAACACCTTCCGCCATTTAATTTTTGTTAATTTAAATATAGATACTTACATTTTTAATTATGCTGGAAACTGTGTATTAAGTTGCATTCCGTATAACTGTGGTTCTATTTCCTATTTTCTTTTTAAAACGTTACTATTATTAATTTGAAATGATTAGTTATTTGACAGTGACATTTATCTGTCAGTTACATACATTTGAGATAAGTACTGTGTAACCAAGGAGTTGTTTTTGTTTAAAGCGTGGGATCCGAAAAAAAAAGTTATTAAGAAATATTGTTGCTCTCGTCGAGTTACATTACTGGTTAAATTTAATGCACTTATTTCATTTACACCCTGTATAGTATATATGATGTCTATGATTGAGAAAAGTTCTTCTTAAACTTAAACATGCCTCAATTTCACATTCTCATCATCAATTTTTCTTTTCATTTATAATGTATTAATACACCACGTCTCAACACTTTTCATGTCCTTTACGAACATATCCTCATATACTTGTTGGTCGTTGGTCGTTGCACATATTTCTTAAATTCTTTATTTCCATAACGTTTACATTATTATACGTACATAATATTACAAAGTAAAACGTTTTCAGTCATTAAATAATATAAAATAATTACATAAAAACTAGTGAAATATTATTGAAGAAAAATGCAAAGAAAGATTTGTCAAAAAAAGTTGTATCAAATTTCAGACCTCTTCGGCAAACAAGGTGTTAAATACTATTTATAAAGTAAAATTTATGCTAAATAGCTTACATTCGAAACGCCTCATTTTGAACAAGTTATGGTAACCAATGTGGAACGATTTAGTTAAACCTAGTTTTTTATAAGTTTGATACGAAAAAAGTTAAACACGTGATCTTATATCAAAATCAAAGTTAAGAATGCCGAATGTACTCAATTTCGTGGTTTAGCCTGGCTCAATTTCGAGTCAATTTTTGAGCCGGGCCTGTTTTTTATATTGTAGAGTCAATATTCGAGTCTGGCTGCTGATTTTTTTTATCGGATCGAGTCGAGCCAAACGGCCAAAGCTCGAATATTGTTCAATCTTACTCCTTTCATTGTCCAATGAAAAATGTTTCTTATTTCGAATAAATTTTTCGTTAATCCACTATATAAATCGATTAAAGATAATATAAAATAGACCTGGGCATCGGCCCCAGAAATACTTTGCGCCCTGGGCCCTTTTCCTTAAATCCGCCACTGATCGAATCTACCAGCTATGGTGCTAGGGGTTAAGCTATACAGTCGAAATACAGACTTGGACTTGTATACTTGACCAGTTATACGCTTTAAATAATATATGATGGCTGGTTGCTTTAGATTTAGACTTACCCGAGGTTGTTACACCTTTTATGAATTAAGAACTCTACTGCAACTGCAGTACGAATCGGTCATGGAACAAGTAGGTACTTACGGTATCCGCAGATATTTACTTTTCTAGGGCTGTAATGATGTTGATGATGATGAAGACATTTATTGTTATTTTTGCATTAAAAAATTAATTCCCGTAACTCCTATGTGAAGCATGAGGCACGATTTATATTAGTATAATAGAGTCCTTAATCGGTGTAAGAATCATTCATTTCATTACTATCACTATCTTAAAGCAGAAATTCAGGGATATTTTCATATAATTGCAGTTCATTCACGATAACGAGAGAATTTCGAACTAACTTGCGGACAGAGACAGAATCAAGTCATTTTATTGGTGCGGCTCGAAAATTATCCCAATCCGACCAATAAAACTATTTGTCTCTACGAATTAGTTAAAAATTCTCTCGTTAGCGTGAATGGACAATTTACTTATCTTTATTCTCCTTTAAAATCTCTGCATAATATTTGAAGCATTGGTCTGTTTGCAAATATTATTAGACAATACTACGACATTTATGTTCAAGTTTTGAC
The DNA here is from genome assembly GCA_963082715.1 of Harpalus rubripes. Taxonomy (NCBI): domain Eukaryota; kingdom Metazoa; phylum Arthropoda; class Insecta; order Coleoptera; family Carabidae; genus Harpalus; species Harpalus rubripes. Next base: position 20,341,658 of record OY720453.1, on the reverse strand, counting down.
GTTGATGGATTATAAAATGCGATCATTTAAAAAAAAATATCTATACTCCGTTCACTGAAAATGTGGAACAAATTCTTGAACAGAATCAAGTTGGTCTGTTGGTTCGGCTCCAAAATTATATTTTTTTGAGCAATAGAATGATTTGTCTCTGTTCAGGAATTAGTTTCACATTCTCTCGTTTCAACGAATAGACTATATGTATAAGCAGTATTATATTTGCCACCCTACAAGATCAGTTCACTTAAATCAGCTCAGATAAGTCATTTCACTTATTCCAAGATCTGATAACCAAGTAGAACAGACAGAATTGACTGAACTAAAAACGATGATTTTGAAGACACGAAAATTAGAAGACAATTACTTTTTAATTCTTAATTTAAATTTTTATACTGTTTTATGAATACAATTAATTTATTGCAATATAAACATCAAATATAAGGAGTATGTTGTGCTAACTCAAGTACAAATGTTGGGTTACTTTCTGGATTTACTATTCTACATTTTCCATTTTCAAGTTTCAAATCCGTAACATTTGCAAATACCCAAAATAAACAAAAGTCACGTGACTTAGTGATGTACCTCAGGAGGTGGATTACTTCATGGTGATTCGGATCAGAATATCTAGTGATGGGGGTGAAAAATCCATTTAAATGGAATGACAAATAAATGAATAGGTTCAGAAAATGTAAGTTAGATCTGATCCATTTGTCAAATAGAATACGCCTATAGTGAAAGAATGAACTGAATACGAACCAATAGAATAACTTGTCCCTGTTCAAAAATTAGTATCAAATTCTCTCGCTATCGTGAATGGAGTTATACTCCCCTAATTTAGTCGGTAAGAGAGTTCTCAAACTGAACCCATTCTATCATCCGTGTTCCAATTAAGACATTCAGTATTGTAGAGAATAGGGCATAGTTTTGAATGAGGCGCGGGCAGACACGTGACTTGAAGGGTCCCACAAGGGTGCCAAGTATGCTACTTGCTTACCTTGCCTGTATTGCCAAATCAATTTAAGCGTAAAATTATTAAATAAAATTGTAAAACTAGTTATTAATAAATATCATGTTGTTTTATTTTCTGACACATTAAACTTAATTTTTACGTTAATTTTTATAAAAGTAGAGTGTTCAACATGAACTGACGGTTTTCTCAAATTTAACGTGCCAAGAAATCTTTGTATCGTATATAGCAGCACTAGTCGCTCTATTTTTAAAAAAAAAATATTTTAAAAATTAAGTCTATGTGTCAGAAAATAAAACAACATGGTATTCATTAATAATAACTAGTTTTACTATTTTATTTATTCATGTTACGCTTAAATTAATTTGGCAACACAGGCAAGTTACACAAGCTTGGGGGCCTTACAAGCACTTGTCAATGTCACGTGTCCGCCCGCGCCTTATTCTCTGATGGCTGAAATTGGAGGCAAGATACAAGTTTACCCAATCTAATTTCGGCTACTTAAAACTGGCTTAAATAGAACAGAGGAACAGAGTATAGGGCGCGAGCAGACACGTGACTCGGGCGTCCTTGACGTGCTTGGAATCAGCTGATTTGTGTGCGCACGTCATTTAGACAAGACAGTGTCATTTTCACAAGACCAATATTTTAACTTATTTTGGTTTTGAACTGCTGAAATGTTATTAATGTACAATTTTCACGCAGTAAAACACATGACATTAAAATTAATAACTTCTCAACAGTTCAAAATTAAAATAAGTCAAAACATTGGCTTTGTCAAAGTGAGATTGTTCTTGTCAAAATGACAAGCGCACACAAATCAGCTGATTCCTAGCACGTCAAGGAGGCTCGAGTCACGTGTCTGCTCGCACCCTATACTTATGATAATTTTAATTTGCGCGGCCATTCGTACCGGCATAAAATTCAGATATTTCAACATTTTTCATCAAAGAAATAATCATTGTAATTATTTATTGTTATAATTTTTCCATTTATATCAATTGTAACCAAACATTTAATTCTAGTAACCACCCCTCACCCACCGCAACGACCATGGATACCCTTAACCCGACCGAGCCGCAACCGGCCGACATGCATCTTCACGGTGATGTGCTACAACGTCCTTTGCGACAAATACGCCACGAGGCAGATGTACTCGTATTGTCCCAGTTGGGCGTTAGAATGGACGTATAGGAAAAAAGGCATCCTCGACGAGATCCGACATTACAGCGCCGACATCATCAACCTCCAGGAAGTCGAGATGGACCAGTTTTATCACTTCTTCCTTCCTGAGCTCAAGAATGATGGGTATGAGGGTATCTTCAGTCCCAAATCGAGAGCAAAGACGATGGCAGAGAATGAGAGGAAGTATGTTGACGGGTGTGCGATACTTTACAGAACATCGAAGTAAGTATAATTGATCATCATAATAATCTCACTGATATAAATACCGAAATATTTTTCCTTTAATAACATTTGACTCAATGATTTAAATAAATGTTGTAAGAATTCTGTTTCCACATTAAATTTTTTAATATTGAATTTTAAATAGATATTCAAATTTGTTTTGTATTCTTTTTGCAGTAGTTAGTCAATAGGTAACGCAAAAAATATACAATTACAACATATTTTTCATGTTCATTAACAATACCCTTCACATCATTATGTATGTTATAAGATTTCGTCATATTTCACCTTAAAAAAACTGACATTTACGTTAAAAATACAAGACCGGTTCAAGGGTCTATAGGCGTTCCAAAACGTACCGACAATATTTGAAGGATAAATTCCAGAACTTATTTAGAGTCAAAAAGTCCAGGTAAACATATGTCCTAAACTTAACCTTTAACGAGTTATTGTTTATTTTATAATTTATGTGACTAAAATTTTAATTCAACGAATTTCTGAAATACTGATCTAGTTGCCATGATTGCGTATTTTGTTTAGTAAAATTTGAACGTCGTTTAAGATGTGTTGGCATAGGAGGACCCGTAGTATGGCCACCGCGTTCGCCGGACCTAACTCCATTAGATTTTTATCTTTGGGGTCATATGAAACAGATTGTTTATGCAACTAAAATGCACACGTACAAGAATTACGCCAAAGAATACAGCAGGCTGCCGATATTATTAGGAATTCAAAACGCAGCGATCTCTTCTGCGATATGCGGCTTTGTGTATCGAACACAGTGGAGAAAATCTCTTGTCATTAAAATAATAAAAATGCTTATATTTAGGACAGATGTTTATACGGACTTTTCTACTCTAAATAAGTTCTGGAATTTATTTTTCAACTATTATTTTTCCTACAACCGTGCGTGAAAAATACTTTTCACGCACTCTTTACAGTGCATAAAGAGTCACTTTTCAAGCACTAGTTCGTGAAAAGTACTTTTCACGCACTAGTGCTTGAAAAGTAAATAAACGTTGCTAGGCAACAATAAAATTCGGTTAATTTACCTGTCAAGTAGATAATTAGGTAGTAAATAATAATGAAAGTAACAAAATTTATTAAGAAATATTAATATACACTGTAAATGAAACAAATGTAATAATTTTTTAATAGATTGAGTACTAATCTAATTTTTAAGAACATTAACATTTTTTGACATGTATTCTAACATAGTCTAATTTTTAATATTAATATTAAATGTACAATTTGTACAATAATAGAAGACTAATCCTCTTCTGTCTGAGATTCTTCCAAGTGTTTAAGTTACATTTTGTACAGTATTATGAGAAAGCGCACTAACAGTATTTGAAGATGCTGGATGTCTGGGGTACGTTCTAAAACGCAGTGAAAAGGTGGAGTAAAGGTAGAGTGAATGTAGTGTCACGTGATTTCTCTTCTCTTGTTCATTTAGAACGATGCAGAGCGTGATAAGAGTGTACTCCGTTTGTCAGTTCAAAATGGATTTGGAAAATACAATTATTAGCAGTATTTTTTATATATTAAGTGGAAAATTATGTTGCTATTATTTTAGATTTATTGGCGAAATATTTGATATGGGGAAATAATCATTATTGTGTACTTTCTTTAGAGTAGTGAAGGTTTTAAATTCAATTAAATCACAGAAAATATTGTAAAATAGCTTGCACGACATGAAATATATCGTATTAAATGAATTTAAAAATGTAAATTAAAGAGGAACTTAATAAAAAATAAACCACAGACAAAACTCAAATGCCAAACACTTCAAAACATGTGGATTTCAATAAACATTGCTACTGCGCATGACGGGTACAAATTACCGCACTGACTGAGTGAGGAAAGAAAAGGACACTCGGAGTGTACACCACATCGTTCACAAATGCGATGTAATGTTACCTATTTAACTTCACTCTATGTTTTAGAACGACTAGAGTGCACTCTTACCCCATTACTCCGCGTTTTAGAACGTACCCCTGTATATTCAGTATTATGAGTAACATCACTAACATTTCGGTTGTAGGAAAAATGTTGTATGCAACACGTGTGTAAAATAGTATTTTTTGTCTCGTGCTCTCGTAAAACATGGCACTCGACCAAAAAAGTACTACTTTACACACTTGTTACATAAATAACTATTTCATATGACCGTTTTATTAATAGGTTATGTTAATGTATAGAAAATCATTAAATTCATTAATGACCCCTATTAATGCATGATTTCCATTAATAAACGATTTTAATGGATAACCATAGATACCATCTACCATTGCTGAACAATTGTCAAAACATATATGTCAAAGGTTACTAACCTAAATATTTTGCTATGAAATAAAATTAGATTATTTTCAAATTGGTAAGATACGGCCAACGGAAAAATATTAAAACTAACACGTGTGTTATTTGGCGGTTAGTGATCTCAACAATTAACGCGTGCCTGTACGGTACATAAATCAGATCTGTCACTTTTCTAACATAACCTTATATATTTTGAAAGTAACGTCAATACCCTTGCAACAAGTTTTTTTTTAAGTACAAATACCGAAATATGGTAAATAAAAATTATAAATCAATACAATTTATGTTTAATTTAGATATTACATTGGTTGTACAATATTGTTCTCTGCCGTTCTGCAAGAACAAAAGTAAAAAAAATTTTTTTGTTCGCATTTTGATGGCTCAATATGTAAAAGGCAATAAATACTCCTAAAGTTTTGAAGACCATTCTTGCTTATTGATAATATAAACGTGAAATGTAATTCCATTTTTACTTGGTATGCGACACTACGGTCGCAAAATTATGACGTCATTTGACATTTTATATAAACTTTAAAAAATTGTTTCTGTAAAACTAGAAACTTATATGACATAAAATAGGTATATATTTTCGTAAGTAGTTTAAAGTGTACTTTCAGAAAAAAAAATTGGAAAATGTGATATGACTCCATCGATTATATAAGGACCTACATAATTTTCATTAATTTATCATTTTTAACTTTTTTTAAAAACTTTCTACACTAATTTTCTGTAACATTTATTTGAAACATTTGACAAGGAATAAATTTGTAGCTATTAATTTACCTAGGAATGTTACGTATATCATAACTGCCGCAGATGTCTGTTTGAAATCCGAGCTCGTAGAGCGAGGATTTTAAGACATCTAAGGCTTGTTATGATTCATAACATCCGTGTTTTGTTCAATAGTTTATCGGTTTCAGAAAATGAAGACATTAATAAATATCATTTTTGAAAATTCTCTCATTAATGCTACTTTCAGAATGCTGTGGTTAACAGAACAAATATTTTGACAATGTGGCAAATATTCAAATTATGTGCTTTATTCTTCAAGTTTATTATTTTGGAATAAAGTTAATCGTATTTACAACGATACACTAACGTTATCTGTATGTATTAATGAAGAGCATTATACTTTCATTTTGTAGACCGTTGTTGACAAGTCAGTATGGTAAATAATATTACCGTACAGATTCAGTTATTACTAAGTTACCAGCCTACTCTTATACATGGAAACAATGAATTAATATCCTGAAACCGGTAAAATTTCTAAATGAACAATTCTAATCAACTTTGTATATGAGACAGCATAATTTCAAATCCGTTTTAAAGTTATATAGTAAAGTTTAACTACCTCCATAATCATGAATAGAATAGCTAGTGATTTTTTATTAATATGTTGCCCAACCACGAATATTTTATAATATTATAATCTTATTGTAAAAGTCATATTCACATCACCTCACGTTGTAAATGTAATTTTCTGTCCTTTGATTTGAAAAAGAAAGGCCCACACTCCAAACAGGAGTTAACCGAACTCATACACACAAGGTAGTTATTATTGAAAGTTTAAATGACGCCAAATTATTTCTTTATGCCCGGTTTTATAAACTTCCAGTTAAATTAACTTCCAAAGTAAATGGAATAGACAAATTCAATGATAAATTTTGAATGGAATGGTTTTAGTCAATTGATTCAATGTGGTTCACTTAATTAAATTTACTTTGGAAATATACAGGCTGTTAATGAATACGTGTTAAATATATTTCATAGGGTATATAGGGGTTGCAAAATAGACTAACTTTTACAAAGCATTCCACAGCGTCTAAATGTCATAGCGCCCAAATTTCATAGCGTCTAAATTTCACAGCGCCCAAACTATACAGCGTCTAAATGATGATGTCCCACCACCAATAGGGACTTATGAAATTGACGTCACACAACACACATTCTCCCCTCCAGTACTACATGTCTTTAGAAAAAGTCGGCAGGCTCGAGGAAAGAGATATTATTATATTACCATGGCCTCTCTTATAACATGTTGTCCTAATCCGATTTGATATTTGCTGTTTTATTTTGCGGTGGTGTTTGACATATGTATGAGTAATTAGTTTTGTTATAATAATGATTTGTTAGCTGAAGATAAATTCTAAAAAAAAATAATAATACCGAAACACAAAATTATTCAACACTTTTAAATACTGTTTTAGATTCTATCTAAGAGGTCATGATAGTGCTTTGCTGTCTTTTTCTTTGAGCTTGTCATCTTTGTCTAAAAGGTTACTTCAGAACTCAGTAGATGGCAACAGTAAAATTCTAAAATCAAGCCGCCTCGGTGGTCGTGCGGTTCGAGGCAGCGACCAGCGCTCGAAGCGACCGTCACCGCTCGACTCTGAGGTTGTGGGTTCGATTCCCACCAGGGGCTTGGGTGTTTGTCCTTTCATCATCTCATTTCCATCAACACTCCGCGAAAAAATGAAATGTTATAAAAAATAATGTAAAAATTGACTCATCCTCATCATCACCAAATTGTAATAACTATTCAGTTGATATACAATAAAGATTATTATTATTATTAAATTCTAAAATCTAAAGCCCCCATTTTAACAGCGTCTAAATTTGTTCTGGTTTATTTCGGCCATTACAAGTGGTGTTGGTAATGCAGCAAACTGTAAATATATCAATATTTGTTTTGAATTATGCAACAGATGGCGAGTTTGTTGTGTAGTTAATACAGCGCCACAGTGCCTGTAAGTAGGAACTATACTAGTTAACAGCAGTTAACCAAATAAATACTGTATAATATTTTAAGAACACATTACGCGTATTTAAATGTAAATGACGAATGTGCATTGAAAGACAAATAAATTTCAATATAGTATAAACATCGCCAGAAAACGCTTCGCCCGAATGATTCAAAAACCAAATGCGTGGGCGTGGCCAAGCGGAGGTCACTTTTGGTTAGGTTAGGTTTGGTCGAGTTTGATTGGATTATACTGTATCCGTTTTAACTATAGAGTGGTGTGAAAATAGGAGCAGTCTGAACTTGTTGTTTGATTGGATAATATCGGGGTATTATCCAATCAGAAAACAAGTTCAATCTGCTCCTATTTTAACACCACTCTATAGTTAAAACGGGTAGAGTTTAGATACGCTTTCTGTTGCACAATTAACAATAAATGTTGACAGATTTACAGTTTGCTGTATTACCAACACCACTTTTAGTAAAAGTTAGTCTATTTTGCACCCCCTACATACCCTATAAATTTGTAAAACGTATTCATTAACACCTGTATTTAACTGGACTTCTATAAAGCCGGCCCCTAATGAATAAAAACAATTAAATTATTTATTTTGTTATAGATTTACTTTAGTAAAAGAACACCTGGTAGAGTTCAACCAACTAGCGATGGCGAACGCAGACGGCTTGGACCACATGTTAAATCGAGTGATGCCAAAGGATAACATCGGACTAGCGGCTCTGTTACAAACGACGGAGAGCGCGTGGGACAACGCAGGCATCTCCCCCGAGCCGTCATTAGTCCACCAGCCAATCCTCGTCTGTACGGCGCACATCCACTGGGACCCGGAATTCTGCGACGTCAAACTCATCCAAACCATGATGCTCTCCAACGAGCTCAGGGGGATATTGGACGATGCGGCGCATAGTTTCCGGAATGACATGAAAATCGATGCCAGCAATGTCCAGTTGTTGTTATGTGGAGACTTTAACTCATTGCCAGACTCTGGTAAGGAAATAGAAACAAATTGTTTTTTTTTATGTCAACCATAAATTAGGAAATGGTGATATACTTGTATTTTGTTAACAACTGGTTCCCTATTCTGTAACTTTTTGATGTGATAAGTGAAGTTTTTCGGACAGCCATCTAGCGGCAAAAGCCGGAGAAACTTGTCTTCTTCGAATTTTATCCCTTCGTATCACCTATCCGTTTCACCTGGCTCTGGGGTGGTGTTAGCGTCTATCACATTCTCGAGTTAGTGCATCGCAGACATTATTGAACGGTCATTAGAAATAGCGCTGTGTTGTGAGTGATAGTTATTTGGACTTTCGTTACATAAAATAACTAGAAATAACATAAATAAGGTACGCCAATTTAACAATGATTGTATTTTTATATTTTAAAACAATCTAACAAAAAATTAAAATTATTATTTCAATCATTTCATATCTCAATACAACAAAAGACAAGAGTAAAAGAGAAATGTATCAATAATAATTTCTGTGAATATGAAATTTTACCTGGCCGTTAAAATAATTTCCAGCAATTTTCATAATCAGAATTCTTTTGTATTAATTGTTTTTCCCAATTTATATCATATATTTCTTCGACCCTTGTTCCACTAAAGTTTATTTAAGTATTCTTCAGGCTAAAATTGGTTAACAGGTGAGTTGCAGGACCATTTAAAAATTATAAACATTAACATTAGATTGAAGACGTTTTTAAAGTTAAATTGATATTCTTAAACAAAATTAAATTCATATTGCTTAATGTAGTTATTGCAGATTTTAGTACTGATAAGTCTTCTAGACTCCTATGATAGTATCACGATTTTCACTGAAATAAAATTTTCTGAAGCCTTGCACAAACGGTAAATGTGTTGGTCAAATTCTATTTTTCTATCACCAAGAAAATAAAAAGTTCCGGGATACTAATCATTTCCAAAAGAAGTAGTGGGATGATTTCACGTTGAAAAAAAGTAGCTGGATGCCATCCCGCCTCCCTTCGACCACTGATCACAACTGTTTAAAATTAAAAGAAAAAACAAATACTAATTACAATGCTTTCTTCTTTGCATTTCTTTTTTTGTTATTTTAAATTTTCCTCCACTCATTAATAGTGGGCATCAAAATTTCAAACAAAAATTTTACATGTTCTTAATAGAAATATGTATACATGCCTTGTTCTATTTTTCTTAAAAAAGAAAATTTTGAAGCAAGTACCTACCTGTACTCTTTAAAAATTAGTACAGCTGATTTTAAGCATTTCAAGGTTGCTTAAGTCCTTTAGTTTTTGATATTGCTTTTTTATATCTTTTATACTCTTATGGGGTCTCGTTGCCGTGTGCCTGAGTGTTTAGTCGCAAATTTGAGAACCCCGGTTCGATCCCAACCGACGCCAACATTTATTCGAATTTTAAATGGCTTAAAAGTGACCTTTCACACCAGCAATAAGTGCCCGTGTGGTGACGCTTGGTATACGCCCGCACGGTACGAACATGTCATCATCATTACCAATATCTGCGTATAAAGCAGATTGGCAAATAATATAACAAAAGCAAAAAATAATGTACATATTTCACAATAAAGATGTGTACTTTTTCTTTCTAGGTGTGATAGAATTCTTATCATCTGGTAGAGTACCTTCAGACCATAAAGATTTTAAAGACCTTAGCTACCAGGCGTGTTTAGAAAAAATTGTGGGCTGTGATAAACCGAACGAATTTACACATTCCTTCAAACTTGCGTCAGCATACAGTGAAGACATCATGCCATACACAAATTACACGTACGTAAGCTTTCAATGTTGATATTATTACACTGGCTAATTTTGAACTTATTTATTTACAGTTTCGATTTTAAAGGAATAATAGATTACATATTTTATTCAAAACAGAGTATGACTCCATTAGGTTTACTAGGCCCACTATCTCAAGATTGGTTTAGAGAACACAAGGTTGTAGGGTGTCCTCATCCGCATATTCCATCAGGTGCGTAACGATTTGTATCAGAATTTGCTTTAGATATATTATTCTTTTTGTAAGCTAGAAACATTATTTCATTAATGGAAGAAAAGAAGTAAAATGAATTGCAAGAATTTACAATTTATGCATTTATTTAGTTACAGATATATGCATTACAAAAATAAGTATAGCATACTGGAAGAATAGTAATAAAATGTATAATTTATTTTACGATTTGATTGTAGACAAGAATAAATTTTATAGCAATATAAATTTTGTAAGATTATTCGTAATAAATGATGATAATCATACGAAAGTTTGCTTTTGATTTTGTATTTTAAACTGTGTCAGTTGATGATGATGACCCAGTATAAAATACAGTATAATTAGAGAGTTTGTGTTTGATTGTTTGGTGGACTATACATACATTTTTTATATTAAAATGATAATAAATCTGCAGTATATGTTTTTCTACGTGGTGTTCCATTTTTTACACAGTGGTATGTAACTTTATATTCAAATTTCCAATAGCATAAAAATAATCATATGTTATATTATTAAAAAAATATAATGGAAAATAATAAAAATATTACATTTTTATTGAAAACAGAAGGCTTTGCAATACTATTTTTTGAATGGACCAATTAAATTTTAATGACTGGCGTCATTTTAGATACGCCAACTAGCAGAATTGTCGAGAATGAAGTGCTGTTAAAAATTATGAAGAAACGACAAAAAATTAAATGATATTTTCTATATTACAAAACAGAAATGTATCAAATAATAAAATTACGCAAAATTTATATTTTATCAGAGATTGTAATATCGGATCTTAAAGCAAATCATTTGACAACTATGCTATTATCCAGGGCTTTTTGTAATGTAACGCACCGATACAGCGTTCCGGCACCTATTTTCACCGGTTTTTTGAAAATTATTTAGTCTTATTTATTTTATTTTTCTGAAATTATGGAGATATAAATTGCGCCAACGATATATTCACTCACATTCACACATTACATGTGTTGTATACTGTTCTACTTTTTCAATAAAAAATTTAACAAAGTGTGCGTTCCGGTACCTTTTTTTCTTAGTAGTTCTACAAAAAAAGCACTGCTATAACTGTCACTTTTCGATTGTTTTGGTATCATAAGTTTGCAAGTTTGAAGTGCAAATATGCAATAACATATAAAAACAAATAAACAATTTCGTAAATATATACATAACCTTCTTTATAAAACTTATAGGCCAATTCTGAAGAAATCTGTAAGTCTTACATCTGTAAAAAACTGACCAAAACGCATCTAATTTTGTTGATTAATTTTACATAAGTGGCAGCCTCGTTGCAATTTTGTTCATTATTTCCAGATTTGTGACGCACAGATTTGTTCAGAATAGTGCCATTATATATTCTTTTCTGATTTCTATCTTCTTCCTTTCTTTTAAAAGTATTTATCGCATATATTATACCTAAATTTACTCGGATTTCTTATTTTGTTGTACATGTATTTGTTGCCATATTTTAAATTTAAATGTTCTCCGCCATATCACCCTTCTGCGCTAAAAGTCAACTGCGCACTATGCACATCTCACTTTTATTAATAACTCTCTCTTTTAATTTAATAAGTCCATTAGACATCTGATAATATTGAACAACAGTTGTAATTATGAAATCTCGGATTGAAATAGATGAAATATTTAATTAATTAATTTTCTTTAAATTTGAAAGGTATAATGTTAAAATAATGTAATGCAAATTTGAATAATTATATAGGTGTTCCATTTGAAAATAATGGTACATTGCGTAAAAATGGAACAGCCTGTAGAAAAACTTATACTGCTGATTTATAGACATTTTAATATAAAATAAACATCGTTTGAATTTTTTTCATAATATTTAAAATAATCAAGTTATTAAAAAAGAACCGACCGATGAATCACCCTGTATACGAGTAAATATTGATTGTAGATCATTTCCCATTGCTGGTGGAGCTAGAAATGATGCCGACAGTAACGTCGGTGCCAAACGGACTGATCGGTCACAGGTAGCAGCGCTGAGTAAGTAGTCATATGATTCGTTAGCCATTCTCGCCTTTCTACTACTGTTTCCATCACCGAGTACCTGGTGCAGGATCGTGATCCATCATCACTCACTTACCATCGACATCAACACAGTACATTGTCACACGACGTTTGGCTCGTATGGTACCTGACATCTCATGTCGTCCTCCAGCCTTCTCAATATTCAGATAAGATATTTTATTATGGGATTTTGTAGATTTGTAACAACTCTTTGATAACGTGTGCGCGCACATTACATAAACACATGCATACTCTATCATTTCTACTTACACACTTTCATTTTTATACTATTTTAAACATAAGTTTTACCCACGTCTTTAATTCTATTCATTTATTATGATTATGATCGATTGTAATTGTGACAATTTTAACCGAATTATTTGTGTAAATACACAATTTAATGTTATGCATGTGCTTTATGTCTTATTATAAATATAGAGCTATATTTGTATAAGTGAACAAAAATTCAAATCATGTGATTAAATAGAGAAATAACCGTTTACCAAATTACTGGTTTACAGTAATTTTCGAAAAACTCCAGTCTATATGCTTTAAAGAAATGTCTAACAAAGAGTAACAAAATTTTAAAATACATTATTCATATAATTATTATAAGTTTTGTATTAATCACAAATGAATTTTAATAACTAATGACAAGTTTTTTGTAAAAAACTTTAAAGAAACATAGTTACTTAGTTTGTTCAAAATCATTGAATCTTCATTGTAATATGCTTAAAAATTATTTTTATACATAACATTTAGAACTGTATATTTGAGTCTGGAACTTTAGTTTTAAAATTTCTATTTACAATAATAATGTAGATGATAATGTTTAGTTCTTGTTCTTAAATCAAGTAATTTAGGACATGAATAAAAACTTGAGAGGTAATTTCATACCTAAAAACATTTATTTTGATATACAATTGGAGGTATCAAAATTGTTGTACGAATATGAATAGCAATTTATTTTAGTGAATATGTTGCATGAATTAAATCATGAATATACGTAAATTTTTATGAATTGTATATAGAATGTACTTATTTTATTCATTTTTATTGAGTGTAAATTATTTTAATTATTTTGTTTTATATATTTCGTCAGTTTTCGTCAAAATATTGTAAGATTTTGTTATATATACATTTATATAATTCATGCATCGTGTTCAATATTGAATAATTTTAGAGAATAGGAAATGTAAGTAATGTGCTTACAGTAAATGAATTGTTTTCTTTCGGCATAGCTGAAAATGATGATTAATCTATTTGTATGTTTTGTTCAAGGTTCTGTGCTCTCAATTTTAGTGAATAGTAGCAATTAAAGATTAGTCATGCAAATTTGAAACAAGAAACGTAAGAATTCGTTCATATATTGGTGTACATTTTGTATTATTATTTGGCATGTAAATTTTATTAATACAATCACAATTTTAATATTTACAGTTGCTAATATCGTTTTAATGAAATTTAGGCATAATTATATTACAATACATTTTTATGAAGAGGGCCTATAAATTATTTATTATAGCAGGCAATTTTAAATAATTTTAAATGTATAGATTTATTTTCAAATTTGTATAATTGATTTTTAGTACATGGACATATTGTTTTATGTAACATTTATTTTAATTTATTACTGAAGTATATAAAGTCAGGACAGTGCATTAAATATTTTTATTGCAGTAGTGATACTTATACAATAAATAATGGGTTTAGGTATATATACCGTGTTTTTAATTATGTCAACATCAAGTCAGATCTCATTTTGTAAAACGATATTGTTTATGACTTTTCTCTAGTATTTGTTGGTAATGGTTAAGTGTTTTTAACTAACAGTTTATATGTAGAAGGCAGAAGAATACAACTTAGCTCTTGAATTTTGTTTGTGTAATCTAAATTGAGAATTATAACAAAAAACTTTTGTCTTATAAAATGTATAATGTATTTTAGGTTTAAATGAACTGATGAATGTAATTTTTATTTGTAAATGATTTCTTGTCAGGGAAAATGTTACTAAACTGTACAATTATTCAAGCAAAATATTTGATGTTAAATGACAAGTTAAGCTAGTTGAATCAGGAGAACAATTAAATCTATCTAAAAATATTAATATATTGGGTTTTATTATTTAAATAATTTCATTAGTTTATTGCTAAGATCATTCTGTTCTTCAAATTCCTGTTCTAAGCATGTAAGTATGGTTTATATGACTTTTAAATTTTTATTACTAAGTTGAAAATATTTATGCCTAAATACAAGATTGTTCAAAAAAACCTAAGTCGGAATGGAGTAGGGTAAGAAACAAAGAAAAGTATGTCTTAAGGCGTTTTTGTTCATGTAACCGGGTTACCTTAAGCTCGGTAACCGGTGTGAATAAAACAAAATATGCCCGATTACTACAGACGCTCCTGTCAATTATTTGACATTTGTCAAATGTTTATTGTGTTCATAGTGTGATTTCATTTAAAGCGTATTGATATAATAGAAAATACGTTGATAAAAATTGTCAGATTTTATTTTTACTCTTAATGAAGATTGCCTAACTACTAAAATGCCAGGGTTTTGACGTAACCGCAAAAAATCGAGATGCTAATAAATGCGGTTACCGTGTAACCGGAAGTAACCACTCTGAATAAAAAACGTCTTGGTTTGGTCTTGGTATTTAATTAAAAATTTGAAACGTGGTATTGATTGTTAAAAATGTTGTCTAAAAAAATCAAAGCTTTTCTTCTTGAATCTTATTTTAGAAATGGAAATAAATTAGAAAACGATGAATCTCAATTTCTCTTGCTGCCTGTAAAATTACATTAATGACTTGACTTTTGAAGTGAGTAATAACCAGATATACGTTTCTCTGTTCATAGTCTACTTCGAGTTAGGTTCAATTTTGAACATACTGTAAGAAAATTCATTGTAACAAATTTTGTAGAAAAATTTTAAACATTTGCGGTCAAGAACACGTGGCGCTGCTATCGGTGGCGTTTACAAATTACAATTTTGCCATGGCAGTTTATGTCAAAGTCAAAACACAACACGTTTCGGCTTTTGCGACGTGTCAATGTAAATGCGTATTATTTTAAACAATACATAAATTAAACAACATGCTTACTACAGAGGATATTTTAAATCTAGAAAATATTAATTTGGATTCATCAAATCCCAACAACATCGGTGAGTAGTTTACGTATTGTTTAGTAATTAATTAGAGGTTAATTAACAAAAATAGATTCTACAAGTTTCTTTGTTAAACTAATTTTAGAAGGACACGAAGATTTTATACATCAATTATCTACAGAATTGGATATCCCTTTACTGCTAGATCAGAATGGACTATCATTTGAAAATGAAGACGATATCTTATCAGAGGTAAAATTTGTGAGCGACTGTTATGGCCTTGTCTTTTATAATAACTTTAATTTCAGGTAATGACAGCGGATGTAAATTGGTCACAATACGATGCTTTAGATAGTTTAAGTAGTATCGATTTTTCTTGCATTGGTACTGACGATACACCATTCATTAAATCCGAAATAAAATTAGAACCGTTTACTCCCAGTAGTCCTGAAAGTTTATACACAGAATCACTTAAATCACATTCGCCGACTCCGTCTCAATCTAGCGATGGTTCTAGGAGCAGTATTGAAATAAAAACGGAACCTACTGCCGGATACGATACTCCCCCTGTATCCCCACAAGATAAGTCAAAAACAATCATTTATCATCGAATATCAAACGTTAAAGGCAATAAATTGAATATAATTTCAAAATCTAATTTAAAACGTGTTCCTATTCAACCAAAACCACCGTATAGCGTATCTCCAGCAAAAAATAAGAGAAAGTTAGTACCCACAGAAAATTTCATTATAAATAATGAAATTGATAGAGTTTCAGTCAATCCACCCCTAGTAAATAACTTAAAACCCAGCGCAATATTGAACAACACAGGGAAAGTTGTAGTTCTTGAAAATGTTCCCATCAAAACACCGCCGAAAGTAACGCAAGTTGTTAATATTAGTCCTGTACAAATATCATCCGTACCTGTTATTTATAAAAACGATAATTCAAATATATCCTTCGCCATTTCATCCGACTTAGATGCAAAAGCTTTGAAAAGGCAGCAGCGAATGATAAAGAACAGAGAATCTGCATGTTTATCACGAAAGAAAAAGAAAGACTACTTAACATCATTGGAAAAAGAACTCGCTGATCTAAAGTTAGAAAATCATAAACTTAAACAAGAAAACGCTCAATTAAGGGAAAGGTTGTTTGGGAAATCCAAAGGTCTTGCCTTTACGTTGCCCAATAGGACTAGTAAAAATACGGCGTTTTTGCTAGCAATCCTTTTTATGGTATCCATAAATGTTGGCTCCATTCGGTAAGTTTTATATTTTTGAACACAACTAATTATCTCTTATCGAAACTTATCTACGAGTTATTATATGGATTTTAAAAAACCACAAATAAATAACAACGTACTTGAAATGTAATAGCTATAACGCCCTATTTAACAGAGATAACAATAATAACTTTTTATCAAAATTATTAACGTACTTAGCAAAAATATAAATAGGTGTATTTTTGCATTTATATTTATCCTTGTTTATTATTTAAGTAATTTCTCACAGTTCATTTACATTTTGTATAATTTTTATTTTAGGGGTCTGTTTAATTTTAAAACAGAAAATTCATTTTCATCTGATTTATCAATAAATCAAGAGACACATCATGGACGAAATCTACTATGGGCAACAGAGCAAATGGACTCAAATATTCCAGTACCTGCTAATATATCCACAGATTTAACAGTTTGTCCGATGATTTATGTCAATCAGTCCGAAAGCGTCCGACTTGCTAGAGAATTGCATAGGTGAGAATATAAAACTATAAAAGTTTCTTTGTTCTTGAGCTAATGTTAACATGTGCTTTTATCAACTCAAAATAGTAGATAAAGTAGCACTTTAACTGCAAGAGTAGATAAGTAGTATTATAACAGCAAGGGTAGATAAAATACTTTAATTCTTATTTATTTACATCCAAAATCCATAATAACCCACATAAGTACATACTGGGACTTTAAAATTGTGTTTATAATTGGTATTTTTTACTTTTTAACATCTTCTATACAAAGATTAAAAATTAAATTTTCGACTCACGAAAAATAATTTGCTCGCGAAAAATAATTCGCTCGCAAAATCGCTCGTGAATTAAACTTTCCGTCTTGTGTAAAAATAACTATTTTATTGTTTTAACATCTATTCAATTTACCTAGAATTTTATCCTTAATTATACTACAAATCAAACGAAGATTAGGTTTGTTCGTTCCGCTACTTTGCGTCTATCGCAAACCGCGGCGACGAAATTTGCTGTTCTTTTCGATTCGCGGTTTACTGTAAAGTCACTAGAATCTCATGACTCGGCGGTAAAAAAATAATCGGCGGTAATGTTCGTGTCTACATATGAAGTGCTAGTATGACAGTTTTTGACAAATAAATATTAGGAAAAAATTGTTATTTTTCAATAAGTATGCTATGTAGTTTTAGAAATTGAAATACATTTGTAAAATATATAAATGTCAATGTCATATGAATTATGATTTGTAACATGTTAAATTTAAATGATGACAATAGTAAACAATTAAAATAATGGAAAATGGAATAATATATTTTTACTGAGTATCCTTTATAATTATAATAGTCTGAAGTATCTTCGAAAATAATTTAACGCTAACGGATCGAACAGAAAAATAATTTTTAGTAACTTAAATTATTACCGCGGCGATTGGCAGTGAACGCAGCGACAATTACCGCCGCATTTTGCGGTAAAACGCAGCATAGCGGAACGAACAAACCTGTCTGCTTCAAATTACTACATAACTCAAATTATTTCTGAGTTTATTTGATGCCGTCTTGTTTAAAATATTAATTAAAAACATCTGATGTGGCCAACACAATACCTCCCGCCATTTAATTTTTATTAATTTAAATCTTTTTTTAAAACGTTACTATTATAAATTTGAAAAGATTAGGGCCCGTATTCTGAGCGCACTTTTATAATAAAAGCGATTTTATGGAGCACACTCATAAGAATATAATGTAAAAGCACGCTCCATAAAAGCGCTTTTATTATAAAAATGCGCTCAGAATATGGGCCCTTTCTTTAACAGTGACATTTATCTGTCAGTTACATACATAAACTGTAATCAAGGAGTTGTGGTTGCTGTTTGTTTAATCCGGGATTTAAATTATAGATAATTTTTTAATTTTATGTAGAAACGCATTATTGCAAAACAAACGTATAGTGCCATTTCCGGTTATCTTATTTATACCAAAATCTAATGTGTTCTTTCCATATTAGAATAAAGTAGAAATACAAGGTTTGAAATTTTCTGAACGATAGTATTTGAGTTAGGGTGCGGTCCGAATCACGCTTTGAGTACCGACAGCGCGCTAACAGTTGGTCCGAATCATATTTACAACGCTCACAGTTTGCGCTGTGAGGTGTATGACGTCAGAGGTGACGTCAACATTTCATGCTAACAGTGCTCACGCCCAAGAGGATGGGCAGTGTAAGCGATGTAAGCACGTTTGATGTTTTTTACGCCATTGCTTGCTGAAACAATGAAATTGTTTTTTAAGATGGAAGTTGTTAACGTAGTAAAGGATTTTTTTAGGAAACTAATAAATTCATCAAATTTAAACTCACAAATGACAATGAAGAAGCAACAGCGCTTACGAATGGTCCGAATCGTTAGCGCGTTCACAGTCGTCAGCGCGCTCAGTCAATTCGGACCAGCTGTGAGCGGTCTGAGCACTGTAAGCTATGCTAGCATGATTCGGACCGCACCCTTAGGGTGAAGGATCCACACAGACATAGAACGTCGTCATTTACCAAAATCCCGATATGCGATTTTTAGCACGATCCCTATACCTCCCTTACCAAGGGTAGCGGGAGGTAAAAAAAAACTATAATAATACCCCGACATTATCCAATCAAACAACAAGATCAAAATGCACCTATCTTCCCAGCACTCTATAGTTAAAACGGATAGAGTATAGATTAGTTATTATACTTTGTGATAAAAACATATCCAGACATAAAGAATGAAACATAAGCATGAGATACATGAAAATGATAATGTCTTATCCTTACCAACACATATTTCTGACTTTAATATTTATTCGTAGATGGATCGCGAAGCCATACAACCACAGTTCACCAGTAAAACAAAAACGTAAAAGAAGACAGTACATGACCCCATCAGAACTCAGAGTTCCAATGTATCGGTCAGGACGTAAAAGTAGACGAATTACATCAGATAATGAAATCCAAGTGTTCAAACCACGGCCTGAAACTCTATATTCCGAATTTTTTGAGGCAATCAATCGTAAAGATGACACTTTCTACGTAGTTTCTTTCAATGCCGATAATATGTTGTTACCTGCCTTGCACCATAATAATACCAGAAGGCCTAAGATGTCACTGTTATTACCAGCGATGTTGCCAAATGGTAAGTATATTCATACTTTGAAAATTTTATGCCCCGTATTAGTTATTATCGTTTCTGAAAACCATTATTGGGAATCAACTCAGACAAGTGTTAAATAATAATTTCAACAATTACCGCGTTAAATATCTCGATTATTATTAACTCACTTGATGTTAAATTACTACTAATTTTAGCGGAAGTGACGTATATCTTCCCAATGACATTTACAAATGCTATGAGTTAAACAGGAAATACATTTACAATTAGCAGTTGTGCGATAGATTGGGAAATGGGTTTATGATACCTAAGTATTATTAGAATTATTACTGATATAAAAAATATTTTAATTACAGAAACCTCAGCAAATCACAGCAGTGTAATATCGTTAATGCAAATAGATTGTGAAGTATTAGATACTAGATTACTTCATGTAAACTCGAAATCTATCCCTCAACATCTTCGATCATTTGGTAACTACACGAGAGAAGAAGAGTTCAATAATAATATTACAAATCAATCATCAACTGATAGCAGTAATGAAAAATTATATAAGCCGTACTTTATTAAAAACGGGTCTCTAAAATCGCACATAGATAGACTTTATTCGGAAAAAGCAAAAAAAGTTTTTAAATATGATTAATAATTAGGTAATATTTTAGCACCAATTAGATTTGTACAAAATAAGAACTTAACACTATGTGTACTGTTTTTATGCAGTTTAGAGTACACCCAGCGTGTGAAATAGTGTCATATATGTGTTCCAGTATTATTCTTTTGCATTTTTATACGATCTTAATTTTATTATTATAATACTTTTTAATGGGGTAATCAGGTAAGTGTGCAATAATGAATAGCATCACTAGTTCCACTAAGTCAGTTATTTTAAAAGTTCAAGATAATATATTGTGTTGTTCTAAAGGAAATATTATAACAATATTAATATATCAGTGATTTATTTAATGAAAAATTTGTGATATATATTTACATATTTATAAAAACCTTGTATCCACATATAATAAATTAACGATACCAAGATATTATTTATTATTCATACAAAAATATAAAATAGATTCAAACATACTATTGCTTTTTTGTAAAGTTATAAGAAAAATGATTGAAATATGAATAGTTAAAACAGATCTCATTAATTAAAATATATATTTATTAATTTTATATAAAAAGCAAAATATGTATGAGAATTTCAAGTCGTTCTGTTCGTTAGGCTGATAACAATCATAAGAAATGTTTTATTAGTTAATTTTAAGTTTATGGGAGTTCGGTCTGGGATAGAATATCATTTGCAGAACAATATTAAAGACCACCGAAGCTTTGTCTGGGGAATGTTTTAAATTTGATTATCAATAAATTTATATGGAAAATTAATATTTTTAAATGTATTAATTTTCAAAAGATATATAGGTACAATTTTCTTAAGTAATTTTGATTTTCGTAAAGTAAAACAGTTTTGTCACTATTTTAATTTATAAAATAATTTTAATTACTTCAATTTTACATAGTACAGGGGCCACGCTAGAATTGTTGAGAATAAAATAGTATTCACTATTATTTTAATTTATAAAATAATTTTAATTACTTCAATTTTACATAGTAGAATAGTTGAGAATAAAATACATGTTCATAAATTTTAGAATTTTATTAAATATGTTCAAAATAATTCCATTCAACAATAATATACTTTACCGTTTTTTCCTTAAAAGCTCCCAACTAGGGCTGGGGAAAAGATCAATTTAAAAAAAAATGGATTGATCTTTTATTTTGAAAAGATCGATCAATCGAAAAATCGATTTATCGAAAAGATTGATTAATTGATTTTTTTCAAAAAGATCGATCAATTGAAATACATCCGAATTCCGCAAAATCGATCTTTCTAAAGATTATTGATCTTCTAAATTCTGAAAGATCGGTTTTTTAACAAAAACATTTATTTCGACAAGAAATCTATTGATTTCACCAGCATTTGGCTTTTCACGCGCGTTAGGTGTTATTCGTAATTTGATGTACGTATGCTTAGTAGAAATTTCATATCACTACAAATCGATTTGTTAATAAAATCGATCTTTGTGATTTTATTTAAAAAATCGATTTTTTATCTATTAAAATCGATGTTTTGATATAGTATTTTGATTTTATATTAAAAAATCGATTTTTTGCTATTAATCGATAAATCGATTTTAGCAAAAGATCGAAAATCGATTTCTAAGATCGCACAGCCCTACTCTCAACCAATTTTCTTTGGAGGGCTTTAAAAATGATAAATACCAGCATCAACCGTCTTCCCCTTATTTAAGTCCAAAAAATAGCCATAATATAACTTTAGCGAGCACTGTAGCATTGCTTTAAAATACAGATAAAGTCTTAAAGTAATTTTAATTAAAGTCTTAAAGTGAGCCTGATTATGAAAACGGCCCTTAACTTTTCCAATTTAATTGACAGATATAACATAACTGTATAACATGATAGTGCATGTTTTATTCTCCACGGCCTACCTGATTTTCTTATTCATAATAATTCTGCCGTGACCCTCGTATATTTAATTGTTACTTTTAATTTATATTCTATTATTTACGTTAAAAATATTAAATAATTTTTCAAATATAGTTTTGTAGTATTGGGTGAAACTTGAATATTTTCTGTTTGCTAGACTGTATGCTTGACTAGAATTATTAGCGAATTGCGAAATTCTACCCAGGCCTGCGTAATATTATTTTGGATTTTTTTACATTTTCAGTCTGTCTAGATTTTATTCATTTTAGATGCGGAGTACTGGATCCCAAGTAACATCTTAAATCATTAATTGTAGATTTGACGAGTTTTGCTGGAATGGTAGGTAAATCAAGTCTTTTGGCTGCTGTATACCTATGACAGCCTCCGAAACTGTAATAATAATCACCGCCTTCTACTCCTGTAATCCACAGTACATCTATAGGCGGAACGGAATCTCTTCGTTTTGGATCCGACATGGCTTGCATCAGAGATTGTACTTTATCTTCATTCACTTCTGGCATGAAAGGACGAATTAATATTTTCATAGGTATTTCATGTACTTCCGAAATGTGTGCTGCATGTATACTAGTCATTGTTCCTTAAATGTAAATGAAAAATATATTATGATACTTAACTTATTGTGGAAAATATTCTATGATAAAATTTAAAAATACTACTTACTATTAAACACTTGTTGTCTTACTAGAATGTGTACTTGAAATATGTTTTTATAAAATGAACACAGCATTAAATAGCAACAAGAGTAAACAAATTCTAAATTTAAATTATTATCGGTTGATAAACACAAGTACACAGTGATTGTACAGTGTCACTATTTTTATTTTATTTACCTTGATTATGCAAAAACATTGAAATTTATACTTATTGATAAACTTTCAATTTACCTGAATCATTGTATTGTAAGGTTAAAACAATCCCGCGTATTTTGAAATAGTGAAAGTATAGGTGTACGCACTTTTATAATAAAAGTGCGTTCGTAATATGGGCTATTAATTTTATTTCAAACGTATACAAGATGTTAATGGATACGTGTTACAAATTTAGATGGTATGTAGGGGTTGCAAAATAAACCAATTTTTACCTCTCGCTAAGAGGTATTGAATTCATGCTAAAAATCGCATATCCAGATTTTAGTGAATAAGCACGTTTTAAGGTCCCTAGAATCCGATTATAACATTTTTACGATGATGTCCGTGTGGATGTTGGATCCACGATTTCTCAAATACTATAAAACTTAAGACATTTTTGACTACGGATGCCTCAATCTGACAATAATGGGAAGAGTTGATTAAGTAAGAAATTCAAATGTTTGTAATTGACACATAAATGTTACTGTCAAAAATATTTGGACATCATTATGAAGATTATGAAAATAAAAAGAAGTCAACAACGCAAAAGAATATACGTAAAAAAGAATATAAAAGGAATTTGCGAAAAAATGACGAATATAAAGAAAAAGAAAAAAATCTGGCGAGAGGTTATGTGCTGGCCACATCAGACTTTTACCTCACGTCCTACCATAGGTAAGGGAGGTAATGTAATCATGCCAAAAATTCGATAGTGAGTTTTCAGTAAAAAAGCACGAATTAGGGTCCCGTCAACACGTTTTTACTATTTTTACGATTATGTGTGTGTGTGTGCTCGTGACGATTATTTCGTCCACTATAACTCTTACAACGAGCTTCCAAAAATTTCTATTTTGCGTATTTAAGCTTTCTACATTCATATAAAGAGTTGATTAGATTTTGGGTAAAATTGGACAACCGGAAGTGATACTGTACTTGAAGCCCATACAGGGTGAGTCTGGGAAGACGCCCCCCCCCCCTTTAACTTTTTTATTATAAGTAATAGAAAAAAATGGCTCATATAAGTTTTATTATTTTACTTATACTATTTGATGGCAGATGTAGACATTTTTTATAAAGTCAGGTTTACAAGATACGACTATCAACTTTTATTTTCTGGGAAGACGCCCCCCCCTTTAACTTTTTTATTATAAGTAATAGAAAAAAATGGCTCATATAAAAGTTTTATTATTTTACATATACTATTTGATTGCAGATGTAGATATTTTTTATAAAGTCAGGTTTACAAGATACGACTATCAACTTTTATTTTTCAAATGGCAATCTATAATTATTTTAATAAAATAGAAACCGCCATTTTTCCTCTTCAACGATGTATTATTTTTTATTAATGTATTTGAAAAATTTCGAGAAAAATGAGATAATTTAGAAATATTAGAAATTTTTTTTAAACAAATATTATAGGTGGCTATGTGAAAATAAACAAAACGTAACAATGTAAAATAAGTTAAATTAAGTAACAAACAAATGTATACTTTTTTGACATCAAATTCACCCATTCCATAATCTTCAACGATATGGACTGTTTATGTTTTAAAAATAAATAAATGTTGATAATAAACAAAACAATTAAACAACATCCTTAGCAACGCCAAAGCTTCAGCATTATTGTAATCAAAATTATTATAAATGAAAACTTATTTCACATATTCTAGTGAGACATAAAATCTTGTATGCACCACGAGCGTTACTATACAGTGTCCCACACTCTATGTTCAGTGTAGGGTCTTATGGAGTACCATGTTGCCATATTTACCTGTTGTAAGTCTACAAGATAGAAAGAGCAAAATAGATGCCCAAAAAGAGATGAAATATTCTAGGTACTTCATTGAATGTATTTATGACTGGTGTACTCTCAGTGTATCTGAACAGGTGGGTGAAAAGAAAAAATAAATAAATAATAAACTGGTCAGTTTTAATTATTAAGCATTATTTTTATTTAATTTATATCTTCTTATTTGATAATTTACTAATATTAGACTTTATAGAAATACTGCATATATTTTACATATTTCATAAGTCTTTTAATATTCTAATTTCTAATACATTTGATCAAGATTAGTATGCCGAGCGGTTTTAAAATATTGTATTGATATATTACGTATTACAGGTACAAATAGCTTCAGATGGGTGAAAAGAAAAAAAAATTAAATAATAAACTGGTCAGTTTGATAATTTACAAAAAATATAAAATAATACAAACACAAAGCATAAGTAGGGTATAAAAATATAACAAGCGTAAATGAAACTAATTAACATATAGTCAATTTAAAGTAAATAATATAAAACATTTTTTACTTAATTGGACATTTTAGTATTGTCGTCAACAATATAAATTCCCTATGTTACATATTTCCATTCTACTAAAAGATATAAAATTAATACATATACGAGTACAATATAGATGTAAAATGTAACAAGCATAGGTGCGAAGAAAAAAATGAAATTGAATAACACAATTGCGAGAGGTCTTGTGCTGGCCACAACAAATTTTTTTATCTAGCTTATATCTTATTTGATAATTTACTAATATTTAGGCTTGATAGAAATACTGCATTTATTTTACATAGTTTATAAGTCTTTATTCTTGCTTTATGATCTCCAATTTGAATTTATAATATTTTAATATTCTAATCTCTAAAGCATTTAATCAATATTAGTATGCCAGGCGATTTTAAAATATTGTATTGAAATATTACTTATTACAGGTACAAATAGCTTCAGCATGTTTTTTACACCCTGGTTCCAACGCATCTTTTCGCGGCCCTGTATTTAAAACCATTTAGAACTGCAGACAAATTTAGGGGGAATGGTGAATACAATAAGCCCTTGGGTAAATAACAGACCCTCATAAAACTTAAATTGTACAGTGTTAACTAATTTTGGTATAGCAATGAAAATTTATGAATGTTTCAATATTACATTACATTGAAAAATTGGCAACATGGTACAGAAAACGTCCATAAGGATAACATTGGCTATCTCCGCCACACTGAACATTGTGTGTGGGACACTGTATAGATGATAATGCCCATCGGACATCTATCCCTCGGGCTAGATCTTCGTCGCTCTCCTGGCATTATTATCATCGTAACGCCCGTGGTACATAAAATACTATTAATTAAGAATTTTTTTTCTTGTACAGGTACGTATATATTCTATGTTCTCATAATTTTTTTTATACATGGCTTTATATAAAGCGAATCGAATTTACTCAATTTCAAATGATTATAGCTCTTCATTTTCAAATGGAACATCGTATATTTTATTATTTAATTGTGTTTATATGTTATTAATGGTATCCTATGCCTAAAACCTATAATTTCGGAGTTTTTCACCATTTTTGTCTATATTTATTTAAATTAAATCTAGTAAGCTATTAAAATTGTGTTTTTAAAAAGAAACAATTGTGCAATAATGGACATGCAGTTTGCATTAGACAATAAATAAAACCGTTTATTATATATTAGTGCGATTAGGTAATAATAATTTATTGATATGATTTTTTACCAAGAAGTACTATTATTTTGTATTTGTATATGTTTAATAGTCTAATTTTTCTATATTTTTCTGTGCAGATTGTCAACATGTGAACTTAACGGACCCCAAAGGCAGTAGAAGAGAAATCTTAAATATTGTAAAATTGTAATAAAATGTTAATGTATATATTTTAACTATATTTGTAATTATATTTTGCTAATAAACTTCAATTGATTTAAAATTACTTATTATTTAATCTTTAGTTTTAATTTTTATAATACACCCCTCAAATACACGTAAGTTTGTATTTTCTAAGTTATTAGAGTCATGAACGTATTACATATATAGTTCCTAAAACAACCGCCATGGGGTAGCACCTGTCGAAAAGCTTTGCGCCTAAAATATAGGCAACCAAAAAATTAAATTGGAAGTATCCATGCACACTAAAAAAATTCACGTGCATGGATGCTACCTAAAAGTAGCATCCATGCACACTAAAAATATTTTTAGCGTGCATGGATACTTTCTTTAAGGAAGCATCCATGCTCGTCAAAATTTTTTAACGTGCATAGATGCTACCTAAAAGTAGCATCCATGCACACTGAAAATATTATTAGCACCTGTCGAAAAGCTTTGCGCCTAAAATATAGGCAACCAGAAAATTGAAAAGGAAGTATCCATGCACGTCAAAAAATTTTTAAGCGTGCATGGATGCTACTTTCCGGTAGCAGTCATGCACGTAAAAAAAAATTAAAATGTAAAGGGGAATTTTGTTGAAAATTTCTGATAGTTTCCTGAGAACATGAACGAGAACTAGAAAACGTTTACGCCTTGTGGCCGTTTTAAAAACTACATACGTGTAGGGACTTAAAAAAACATTTTTTACCTTCCGTCACCTTTAGGTAAGGAAGGTATTGTCTTTGGTCAAAAAATTCGGTGGTGAGTTTTTGATGAATAAGCACGTTTTAGGGTCCCTAGAATACGATTTTACTATTTTTACGATGATGTCTGTATGTGTGTGTGTGTGTATGTATGTGTGTGTGTGTGTGTGTGTGTGTCTGTGTGTGACAAAATTTTCTAATGCGATAACTCTAATACTACAATTCCAAAAATTATAATTCTTTCGTATTCCTCTTCGTTACAGCCATGTGAAGAGCTGATTAGATTTTGGTTATAATTGGTCAACCGGAAGTACCCTCATTTGAAGATTTTAACAGTTTTTCTTGAAAAAACGATGTTAAATATCATTTTTTCACATTTAATGTTATTATAAATATTAAAGAATTATTTATTCTCTATACAATTTGAATGCATTTTATGCTTCATATTAAATGGACATAGAGCTAAAAAATTATAAAGTCATTAAATATCATGTATATTAGTCAGCTTTGCTATAACTCTGGAAACAGCTGCTACATTAAGAAAATAGAAAATTCTGATTGAAAGGTGTCAGTGTCAAGTGTAGTTGACAGTATGTTTATGTTATAATTTTACTGGAAATATAGGATCTTTTGTTAGAAAGTTTCTGTTTGGTATAAAATACATACAACTGCCTTAAGGTAATGTACAAGAAATATAATCTTTTTCAAGGAACTTTCTGTATGACATTTTTACAAAATACATAGAACTGACGGAAGGTAATGTGCTGGCCACATCAGATTTTTTAATATATAAATATTTATTATAAAAACACAAGACTTTTTTATATAAAATAAAGTTTATTGATATTAGAGAAGAATGTTTGACTCAATCATACATTGTTGTTAGATTTGTTAACAAATTTAGTAACAATTGAGCAGAATTATAACAAATGAAACGTAAGACATGTGTTTAAAATATCTCTGTTTATTAACAAATTTGAAAACAATTTTTTAGCGTGCCGAACAGGTTTTAGTTATAAAATGTTTGTTACCAAAAAAATTATCATTATTTTGGTTGCAAATTTTATTAAAGTTTTGCATTATTTTATAACAGTTTATTTTAATATTTTTTAAGTAAAGCCTGTTTGGCATGTTAAAAAATTGTTATCAAATTTGATCTTAGTAAAAAATAATTATGAACAGAATTTTTAAACACAAATGTATTTTACTTTTCATTTGTTATAATTATGTTCATAAGCGTTACTAAATTTGTTAATAAACCTAGTAACAATGTATGACAGTGTCAAACATGTTTTAGTTATAAAACTAAAACGTTTGTTACTAAATAAAATTACCATTATTATGGTTATATTTATTTGTTATTAATTATTTTGCATCTTTATTCTGTAAATAAAGATGGAAAATAATTAAAAATAACAAGTATAATTTTATTTGGTAACAAACATTTTAATTTTATAACTGATCCGAATTACTACCCAATATTATAATATATTAAACAAAGTTCCGTTTACAATACTTAAGACTATTTAAGAAATTAAATTACAATTTTTACTAAAACTACCTATTGTATAACTAATGTCACGGGTTTAAATGAAAATAAACAGAACATAAAAGATTGTTTTATTGTGTATATACATTTTAAACAGGTCTTTATGAAGAGGAAGTCATGGTCTGCGTCACCAATCAGCACTGCAATCTCCACGACAGTGACAGGGCAGTAGGGAGTTCTTCCAACTTAAAACTACCTGAAAACTAAACCCTTTATTTAATGAATTGTATATCCAGGCTGTCCCAGGACAAGATTACGCTATAGTTATTTTAAAAACTACTCAATATTACTTTACGAAGTTTGATATCTAGGGATTTTCCGACATGCCCGTTTCAACTAAAATATTTTCAAAACAGTAGCACTTCCGGTTTAACCAGAAGTAGACCCTAACTTTCTTATTTTAAATGGAATGCTATATTTTTTATTTTACCATTGAAATCAGCAGAAAGTTTTACATATGAAACAATAAAAATATTTTGCTCATGATCAATCACTTCCGGCGTAATTCAACTTTCTTGATTTTTTTCTCTAAAAACGGCCACTTTCTGAGACACTCCTGTATACCATTTATAAAATAAATACAATTCCGTGTACAATATAATGTAATTTAACTATTGTATAACCCCCTAAATTAAGTTGGTGAAGTGCGCAAAATAACTTATCTTATGTTAGTATATCGTTTAAGCAAATCTAAAAATATGAAGTTATGTTAATTTTTCTCTCTCTCAAAAAGCAAAAACAACCCATGCCTACCTTATATCTAAACTAATTTATGTCTACGCAACCTATCTTATATCTAGACTATGCTATATATATATATATATATATATATATATATATATATATATATATATATATATATATATATATATATATATATATATATATATATATATATATGTAGCATAGTCTAGATATAAGATAGGTTGCGTAGACATAAATTAGTTTAGATATAAGGTATATATATATATATATATATATATATATATATATATATATATATATATATATATATATATATATATATATATATATATATATATATATATATATATATATATATATATATATATATACCGGGTGGAACTTCATACCTGTGTACATAGGCGATTCATATGAGAAAAACAGTTTTTTCGTGCGCATTGCTCCCCAAATTATTTTAGACAAAAATGCTTCAAATAAATGTTGTAGAGCATAAAATTCTGCATCTAAATCAATAAACAGAATTACTTTTACATGCTTTGTAACGACACAAATTAAATAAGAAAATATTGAAAATTACGTTGAAAATATCAAATAGCCATGGAATTGAAACAAAAATAGAAACAAATAAATGTCTGACGTTTGACAGATAAATAACTAATTTGACGGTAAAATATCAAAATGAATTCAGTTTATTCTAACGAAGAAAGGGTTTTTATAATAAAAACTTTTTATAGTGGAAATTGTTTACGTATAGTTAGAGATTTATTCGCCGTGAAATTTCCAAATAGGCCAATTCCAAGCGCTACAACAATACGCGCGTATGTTCAAAAATTTGAATCCACGGCAAGTGTTGCGGCGGAAAATAGTACAGGTAAATTTAAATTTGAACATTTTTTAAGAGATTTACAAACAAATCATATCTTTATTTATAGGAAATAAAAATAATCGCATTAATTTAGAAAACGAACAAAGAGTTCTGGAATTAATAAATTTTAATCCTAAATTAAGTTCAAGAATAATAGCGCAGGAATGTGAGATTGCTCATTCTACTGTATTGCGCATTCTTAAAAAACATAAATACCACCCTTATAAGATGCAATGCCATCAAGACATTTCGCCCATTGATGAAGAAAGTAGGCGAGTTTTTTGTGAAGATATGCAAGAATGAGCAAATCGGGATCGTGATTTTCTTCCATCTATTTGCTTTACCGATGAGTGTACTTTTACATTAAACAATGAACCAAACGTTCAAAATGATAGGCACTGGGCTCTAGAAAATCCAAGATTAAATGTTACCACCAGAACGCAATATCCTCAAAAAATTAATATTTGGGCAGGCATTTTTAATAGCAATATTATTGGACCATTTGAGATCGTTGGCAACTTAAATTCTGAAACATACTTAGAACTCTTGATTAATGAGATCGGCCCTGCATTAGACAGTGTAGCGCGCGAAAATCAGGAGGTTTGGTTTCAACAAGATGGCTGCCCAGCTCATTTCGGAGTAAGTGTTAGAGATTATTTAAACCAAGCATTTCCAAATCGCTGGATTGGTCGTGGTGGAACTTTAAATTGGCCAGCCAGATCTCCTGATTTAGCACCTTGCGACTTTTTTTTATGGGGTCATCTTAAATGTAAAATTTATAAGCAGCGCCACCCAAATATTAATTCATTGAGAGAAGCTATCATGGAGGAGAGCGCCTTAATCACAAATAGGCTGCTCGCTAATGTAAGAAATTCATTCTACAATAGACTTGGTTATTGCTTGGCTGAAAACGGAGGATTATTCGAATATTTGTTATAATAATAAATTGTAGTGATTATTTTATTCAGAGAATTACTGTTTGAAATTTGAATTGTAGTAGATAGGTCTTAATGTTTACATGAATTATTTCTAATTTAAAAAGATTTTCAATAAAAATCCTATAAAAAATAAATATTTCATTGAAATGTACAATTGTCGTAATAATAGGTATGGAGATTTTTGTATGAATTTAATTTACCTATTTATTTGTTTCTATTTTTGTTTCAATTCCATGGCTATTTGATATTTTCAACGTAATTTTCAATATTTTCTTATTTAATTTGTGTCGTTACAAAGCATGTAAAAGTAATTCTGTTTATTGATTTACATGCAGAATTTTATGCTCTACAACATTTATTTGAAGCATTTTTGACTAAAATAATTTGGGGAGCAATGGGCACGAAAAAACTGTTTTTCTCATATGAATCGCCTATGTACACAGGTATGATGTTCCACCCGGTATATATATATATATATATATATATATATATATATATATATATATATATATATATATATATATATATATATATACATCAGTCTAACAACCGAACGTCCGTACATTGCCAGATCCCCAACAATTTGACGTCCTTCGTAAATTGACGTCCGAATATGGACACCAAATTACAAATCAGTTTTTCCCACAGTTTTAGCATCTACGTGATGGGGGGTGTCTATCTGCAAATTTTAATTTTGGACGTCAAATGACTGTTTTCTTGTTAACATCCGTATATTTAGTTCATCGAAATTCCATGTGTGGCGTTGTCGTCGCACTTTGATATACGCTATCGTATATTGAAAACAAAAAATCACCAACAATTTGGCGTCCTTACATTTGGCAACGGGGCATGTGTAGCTCGAGTGTATGTTGTGGGTATCAGCGTATTATATGGAATTTATTTTACGTGAAACATTTGAAGAATACAGGTGACAAATTGTGATAATGGCAAGATCCGAGAGAATAATGTCGTTATTGGGTAAGTGTTTATTGTAATGCAGTACCTAATGAATTTGCTAGTTTAGGTGCAACTGTAAAGTAAAATAAACATCTTTTATATAATAAAAATATATGTGACATTTTAAATATACATATACAATCAACATTTAATTAAATTATACATAAATATACACCTGTTACTGCATTTTAAAATTATCTACAAAATTAAATCACATACATACATTGATAATTATTTTAGAAGGAACACGCTGATATTAATTTTACTTGTTTCGACGCAGTTCGTTAATAAATCATTAGGTACCAATAATAAAATATTCGAAAATACAACAGTTTTTATCGTTTATAAGAAGAAAATTAGTAAGTTAATAAGTAGCTCGAGGATTTAATACATTATATTCATATTTGAAGTTTAATATAAATATTGTACATATGTCGGAGATTATGGTGACCGTCGCCGTCGACGTATGTTTATGTTCTAGTCACCCATACATTTTATTAAAAAACCTGTTTTTATTCATGCATAGATAATTCAAGTCAAATAGTTAATATGATTAAAAAATATAATAGTAATTTACTTGTAAATGCTTTATATTTAGTCTAAATTAATACATCTGTACTTGATAATAATTTTCAGGTATGGAACCTATGCCATGTTACATTTAAGCTATTCAGTATTGCGGAGCATAGGAAATAGTTTTGACATCTCTGATTGGCTGAAATTAAAGACAAGAGACAAGTTTACCCAATGTAATATCGGCTATTTCATGTTGCTTTCAGTTTATATATTTTTGTATCGAAGATATTTTGTAAAATTATAAAAAGAGAATAAAATTTAGTTTACTTTTCTATGTTTAGATTATTAAATATATCAATTACTTCATAAAATATAAACCCATCAAATATATCCGTTATTTGACATTAGGTTCAATAAGCCTAGCATTTGCTTGATTTGCTCGCAAGTATCACAAGCAACAAATTTCTCGCTTGTCTTGCTAACAGAAGAGTAGTAGTCAAAACGCAGGGGACGCCGAAGCAGCACAAAGTATGTTCCAAGCGCCCGTAAAACCCGGGTCGTTATATTAGTTTTTAAAATAAGTTTAAAAAACAAGTATAAGGACTCGAGTTTTGTGCGTTAGGTATAGTTTTTGCCAGGATTAAAAAAAATCTTTAAAAAATGAGTCTAATTTTCCACCCGGAAGACATCGTGTATCTTCGGGGTCCTCGACGTTATGACTCTTGTCTTGCTAACTTATAAAAATAATGGCGGGAAATACAAATCATACATACATTCAGGTAAGTTGTATTGTTTCTATCTTACTTTATGGTGCGTTTATGTCAACCACATGTCAAAAAGGATTTGAAAACTTTGTAATGGGTGTTTATAACTTTATTAAATTTAAAATATTTTGTTACATCTAATATACACAAAGTTGTATTTGACAGCCGTATAACTTTCTGGATGACAGTTGTGCTTGACATTTTATGGTTATAAGTAGCAAACCGTTCAATGTACTAAGCAACAAGTTTCGTTTGCTTATCTAGCATTTTCTTCATTTGCTTACTTCATTGAACGCACCTATTGTAACAGCTATGAAAAGAAAAATTCTGTTTCCATGTTAGACGACCATAGCATGTCACATAAGTTTTCGGAAAAATTTGGAATGGACGATACTGTGGTTTAAGGAAATTAAATTGTATCTTCTTATTGCTACAACAATTAACGTAGTTTAAGCTTTAAAAATTTATATTTAATATAGAGCTAGTAACCCGTTTTCTTCCATACAACGAAGTTTAGTACAGCCTTGTCTCATGAGTCGTTGCAAGTTTCGAAGTTTATTTCGCGTTAATTTTGAAACATCTTGTTCCTTCATTGTTTCAATTTTCGTTGTATAGATGAAAATGGGACACTAGTTCTATATTGGACATGAATGTTAAAGATTAATCAATGGTTTATTATAGAATTCATTAACAGGTTCAATATACTTTTTCCCACTACCGATATCATAAGTAAGCTATATAGGACATTGTTTGTAGGGATGTATAGTTATTTTACAAACAAGTTATCGGTTTATGTTAGCGATGGAATGTAAGTATTGTACTTACATCCCTGCGCAGCTGGCATTACCTCTCTCTTTGTTAAATACTAACGGTTAGATATTTTAAACGTGTCAAATATTATTTGTTCGTTCTTATAATTTATGATTTTGAATTTAGTTTCTATCAAGTTTGCCTCATTTCATAATTATTCCCATTTAAAGGTTACCATTGACGTGTTAAATGTGACACAGCGTTTGTTTCCTGAAATTTTCTGATTCTTTTTTTCAGTGTGACAATATTCAATGGTATTCATTGACATATCTGGCATTAAAAATAAACAGTTAAAAAATAAATCTTCGGGAGTGGAAAAACCACTATCACTCGGGCGCAAAATCGTCCTCGAATGGTAAATGGTACCTACATCCCTTGTAGCAAATAACTATTTGCACGATCGGTGTTTTTTTTATATTTACCGATAGGATTTCCAAGGCAGTAAGTTTTATTTACAAATTACTAATTCGCAAGTGATGTTAGTCACTTACGGACCAGAATACCGATTTTTGAAATATGAGAATTTTCTCAAAAGATGACATAAAATTTCATCTCACTCTCATCTCATTTCATATATTCTCACTTTTTTAATTCCCGAAACAAAGTGAGATATATTTCACCTATCTAAATGGCCATGACTTAGCAAGTGAAAAATTTGACATAAAAGTGTGATTTTTGACATTGACAGTACTACATTGCACTCTTCTTTGATCGTCTTTACATATTTGCCGTGACATTCTTATTTTAGCTGGTATTAATAATGTTGCCATTCGTAACTACTTTTTCTAGATTTATTGATTTTTGAGTCCCTAGTCCTTGTGCGTAGTATACTGCCCTCGTAAGCAAAAATGCAGTATCTACAAAATTTGAAAAAATGAGTAGATGATGTTATTTGTATCACAGGCAGTTTCTACACATATTTACTTAAGAAAAACGCAGTATTTAAACGGCATATTGGAAAAATAGCTTTATATTATATGCAGTAACTACGAAAAATATTATAGTTCCTACGTAAAATAGCAGTATATACTAGTGCTGTCAAGAACCGGAAAAATTTAGAACCGGGTACCCGGTTCCAAAACTATCCGGGTACCCGGGTACCCGGTTCCTGGAACCGATCTTCGGTTCCGAGTAGTGGAACCGATTTTCGGTTCCGGTTCCGGGTAATGGAACCGATCTTCGGTTCCGGTTCCGATTCCGGTTCCGAGTAATGGAACCGATCTTCGGTTCCGGTTCTGGGTAGTGGAACCGATCTTCGGTTCCGAGTAGTGGAATCGATCTTCGGTTCCAGTTCCGAGCAGTAAAATCGAACTTTGGATCCGAGTTATGGAATAATCAATTATAATTTTAAATTAGCCTCGTCATTCTTGAGAAATAAACATATTTTCTGAGAAATATTATTGAACGATATTAAAAAAATATATGTAATTTAATTGAAAATATCTGTGTAAATATTATTACATCAAAGGCAAGAGGATGCTAAAAATGTAACCACATAATATAGTAAATAAATGCAGATTTCAGTTTCATATTATATTTTCAATTTTCATTCAATATGGTTTATTGCAATAACTTGACCTTGAGTTATATTTTCAAATAACGGTACCTACATAATGACAATAGCGGCCATAAAATTTAAGGGATAAAGCAATAGATATTTCCAAGAATTTCACTTATACCTACTTATACATTCCGTTCTAATCTTTACATTTTGATCTCTCAGTTATGTATATAAATGAATATTTCTTATTTTCTGGATTTCATAACACCATTTCGAAGTGAAAGTAGCGTGCCTCATAATTTGTAAAAAAATTTGGTTATTATTTTAAAATGCCCAATTGAATTAACTTTAAGATTAAAAGAAACCGAAAGGGGCTACAAAGCACAAATCCTATAGAAATTTAAACAAAGACACCGGTCGTGCAGTCGGGGAAAAAGTACCTAGTTTTTGCACGTGTTCTTCAGAGAATTGCATTATATCAGTTTATAAGAATATCTGATACCAACTTTCCTAAATTGTTTACCTGTTCCTATTTAATAATTAAAAAAAAATATCTTCCAAAATAATAAACTTATTCATCAGAACATATTGATTCATAATACGTAAATCTATTTCACGGATTGTAATAATGTATATTTTATTAGCTTCATAATCGAGATTCACCCGCTTTCGGTCCCAGAACCGGGAACCGATACGTTTCGGTTCCAGAACCGAGAACCGTTGAGATTCGATTCCAGAACCGAGAACCGATGAGATTCGATTCGAGAACCGATGAGATTCGATTCTAGAACCGAGAACCGATGAGATTCGATTCCAGAACCGAGAACCGATGAGATTCGATTCCAGAACCGAGAACCGATGAGATTCGATTCCAGAACCGAGAACCGATGAGATTCGATTCCAGAACCGAGAACCGGGTAGTTTCGATTCCAGAACCGGGTAGTTTCGGTTCCAGAACCGAGAACCGGGTAGTTTCGGACTCGGAACCGAGAACCGGGTAATTACACATTGAAATAACCGGGTACCCGGGTAATTTTGGAACCGGAACCGAACCGAACCGGAACCGGTTCCCACCACTAGTATATACTGATTTCGAAGCAAAAATGCAGTATAAGTCTAGAAGATACTGCATTGTTACTTAGTAAACCACAGTTACTGCGTTTCTCTCTAGCAAGGTTTGTGCCTGAATTGTAGTATCTACAAACGTCATTTATTATGTTATTAAGGTTATGAATGTCTATTTATTTAGTGCACCCTTTCTTTATATGAAATGACTTCTAAACGTGTAGATTTAATTATGTCATTAGCATTGAATTCTTATAGTACTTTAGAAGATGCTATAACAGGTACTTATATAAAATATTTAGTCTTTCGCATATAGGTAAATAATAATAAACATTTTTAGATTCATCACAAAACGTCAGCAGGGATGAAAATATTGTGCCCGAATTTGAAAGTTTTGAGGAACTGTCAGGTGTGATTATATTGTTTTTTATCCAAATAATGTAGTTACGAGTTTCTTTTTTTCATTTTAGTTGAGAAAAACAATAATTTATTACAACTATTCGATACCCAAGTGGAAATTGATAGCAACAGTACCGAACTTACAGATGTGCCAATTATTTTTAAGTTGATGCTGAATTGATTA
The DNA here is from genome assembly GCA_963082715.1 of Harpalus rubripes. Taxonomy (NCBI): domain Eukaryota; kingdom Metazoa; phylum Arthropoda; class Insecta; order Coleoptera; family Carabidae; genus Harpalus; species Harpalus rubripes. Next base: position 20,303,697 of record OY720453.1, on the reverse strand, counting down.
ATGAATCAAATTATCTTATTCAGGATGAATCTTTACCGACAGAGACTGGAACTCAAATAAAGGAATTAACTACAACAAATATAATTATTCAAGAAGAATCTGCATCAGCGGAGGCTGTTCCACCAAAAATATGTGAGGCATCTCAATCAAATATCATTAATATTGATACTCAAGGTGAATCTATGCCATCAGAGACTGCAAGTGAAACAGATACAGATTCAGAGAATTCAAACAAAGACATTCAAAATACTGAACTGACAAAAGCCGGAAACCCTAGAAAACGTAAGAAATATGAAGTTGATCTAAAATCAAGAAAAGAATTAAAAATATCAGAACTAAAAGCGAAACATCAAGTTCTCCCTCCTTGTAACCCTAAATGTAAAAAGAAATGTATTACTAAGATACATGAAGACCGCCGGAAAAATATAAATACACAATTTTGGGATCTTAAATGGTTAGACAGACGAAGTTTTATTTTAAACTCGTGCAAACGCTTAAAAGTGCAAAGGCGCACTGTAGAAAGTGAACTAAGACAAAACACATTTAAATATTTCTTAAAGAATGAGAAGAATGAAGAACAAGAAATTTGTAAAATATTTTTCCTAACCACATTAGGATATAATAAAAAAAATGATCGTGCTGTATTTAATATTTTGTCGGGCACCCCAAAAGGACAACTTCAGCCTCTGTATGATCGGCGTGGAAAAAAGACATCAGTAAATAAATATCAGCACTGTGATCTAATTGATTCTCACATTGAATCATTTAACCCGTGCATTTCGCACTACCGCCGAGAACATGCACCAAATATTCGTTATCTGCCAAGCGACATTAATGTTTCTATTACGCATACTGATTTTGTAAAAAAAATACCCAAATGAAATTGTATCATATGAATTCTATAAGAAAAAATCTGATGTGGCCAGCACATTACCTTCCGTCAGTTCTATATATTTTGTACAAATTTCATACGGAAAGTTCCTTGCTAAATTAAATATTCTATTTCTTGTACATTAGCTTCCGGCAGTTGCATGTATTTTATGCAAATTTCATACAGAAAATTATTATTTTGTGACGTTTTCTATATACAGTGTAATGTATCTGCAGAAAAAAAAAGATTTATTATTATTATTTCTTGTACATTACCTTAAAGCAGTTGTATATATTTTATACAAATTCCATAGAGAAAGCAAAAGATCCTATATTTCCAGTAAAATTATAAAACAGACACACTATGTCAATTTCACTTGACACTGACATCTTTCAATCAGAATTTTCTTAATATAGTAGTTGTTTCCACAGGTATGACTACTTTATGAAATTTAATTTCTTTATAATTTTTTAACTCAATATCCATTTAATATTAAGTATAAAATGCAGTCAAATCGTATAAAGAATAAAATATTCTTTAATATTTATAATAACATCAAATGTGAAAAAATTATATTTAACATAGTTTTTTCAAGAAAAACTGTTAAAATCTTCAAATGATGGTACTTCCGGTTGACCAATTGTAACCAAAATCTAATCAGCTCTTCCTATGGATGTAACGAAGAAGTATACGAAAAAATTATAATTTTTGTAACTGTACTATTAGAGTTATCGCAGACGAAAATTTTGTTACACACACACATCCACACACACACACATCCACACACACACACATACAGACATCATCGTAAAAATAGTAAATTCGTATTCTAGGGGCCCTAAAACATGCTTATTGAGTAAAAACTCATCATCGAATTTTTTGACCAAAGACAATACCTTCCTTACCTAAAGGTGACGGAAGGTAAAAATTGAAAGAAAAAAAAATATCGTTTGCAGCTTTAGGACATGAAGAGTGTGAAGTTTGTGAACAATATAAATTACATGACCACGATGAAAAAAATTTACAAGATA
>OY720453.1:20196795-20296795 GCA_963082715.1 Harpalus rubripes | reverse complement strand
ACAAAATTATTTCAAGAATTAAAGAAAAAATCTCACTACGTGACTTGTAAGTCACGTGACGTTTTTTTCTCACTTCTGTCAAGTCTCACTGACATCTCACTTTTCAAGAATTGCCGCCCAGGAGGCGGTGGCGATGGTAAAAAAAACAATGGTTAAATCTGACAACTAAAATTTTTAATATGTCAAAATAATTTTCAAATCTTATTTTTTTAAATTTTGTTATGTACGTCGATCATGCAAAAAACGTAATAAGCATTGCGGCCAGTAAGTGCTCTTCTACTGGTATCGGATGTATTAGAGGTCTTGACTTGTCTCGATCTCCAAAATCATCCTCAACCGGTAGGAAGCACTTACTGACCTTAATACTTAAATAAGTAAAACGATAGTATCATCCATTTAATTTTTTCCCGAAAATTTTTGTAACACATGTTAATGATATTCCATGTCGGTGCATTTGAAAAAAAAATATATGGCAACAGTGTAGGATGCCCGATTGATAGCTGTTTGTAAATGTATATATTAATTTTTGACGCCAAATTGTCGGTAAGACCTATAAAAATATACGCCGGACGGCAAAAACACGGATAAAGTACGGACGCCAAATTGTTCGTGTATATCGTTTTCTTTAAATATAAATTTTTCCAAATTTCCTTACACCCACATTATTAGGTAAGGTAAAATATTCTATATACATGAAAAATTAAGGCCCTAGGACCAGTATTTCCCATAGACGCCAAATGAATGTTTCTTTGTATGGAAGTCAAATTGATAGAGAGATGTATATATATATATATATATATATATATATATATATATATATATATATATATATATATATATATATATATAAAATAAATAGGTGAGCAGGAAATTGCAAAAAAACTGATTTCCCATGTTAATCTCCTATGTACACCATTAAGACAGACACACGGTATATACGAGCTAAGACAAAAAGTGGAAACGCCGGAGTGGTTCTCACATGTAGTTTACGAGGGAATTAAACCGACCCCACACGTACGCGAACTCTCTAAGGCTAACGGGTATGCGATACTACCCCGAATGCGGTCAACCCGTGTACTCTAAGTTAAATCATACTTTACTTCGTCTTTAAGTATTCACATTAAATGTTACGTTACCTCCGAAGGAGGAAAGTACATAAACGCCCAAGTGAGCTTCCTGTGTTCTTCTAATGTTCTTAAAGCTAACCCGCAGAATAAACATATCAGGCAACTCAATTATGGAAAAAATCACGCACGAACCCGCCTTACCCTTTCCCACTGACCGTGGTGTTAAATAAGGAAACCCGAATCCACATCAGTTACGTATCTCTGCCACCTTCCAGACCCTTTCACTAATTCTCTCATCTATCCGCAGCAAGCATGCTCCGATGGACGCGTACCATGTTGGTAAACGCCGACGCACGATTTTAGGATGAATTGCCATTGAATGCACTTCACTTTTATATTTAATGAAAACGCGTGTTTGCTCAATGGCGCACTGAGCCAAACTTTAATTAAGACCTGAAAATACATTTAAAAGAACTTAAAACTAACTTAAAATCTACTATATTAATGTAGTCTTCTTGATGTCCGATTCCTGAAACATATATGCTAATCATATGTTCTCAGATATTGTTTTTATTGGTAAATAACAGGTAAATAGTCAATATTTCAATTTTAAATTGTTTGAATATTATACAGACATTCATGAAAATTATATTTCTTTAAATGCGGTACTCAAAATCAAATTTGAATACAAGATAATATTTAGACATATATTATAGTCATATACCTTTGACTATAAGACCTCATAATAGAACATGAGACCAAATATTTTATTAAAAAAATAAAGTTTCTTACAAGTTCATCCGTCGGTGGTCGTCTACACCGTAGAAGTTCATCCATCGATGGTCGTCTATGCCGTAAAAGTACATTCACTGGTGGTCGTCTACGTCCTAGAAGATTTATCTGGAGCTCAGCAATCCTTTAGAAAAGCTGTCTTAGAAGATTTGCAGTGTTGAAATCCAAAGCTTGGAAGTTGCATCCAAATTCTCCAAGTTTTTTGACGTCTCAGACCAAACAAATGTTCGCATATAATAATTATTAGTTTGTAGTATTCTTTAAACCATTTCAAAAAACTGTTCGATAAAATTTCGCTTGGCAAACGTGTCTTCATACACGTGTACCAAGCGATATTTTATCCAACAGTTTTTGTATGGTTTCATATGTATTTGGAAATTTGCTTTAATATGATATTTCTAAACTCATTGGTTAGTAACTAGATTTGAACCAGTTAATTTTTATTACAAGATTCGATAATAAAAGGAATAACAGCACTATTGTGTGATAGGTCTGTTAAATTATTCTAAAGTCTTATAGTTTTCCTGCAACTATTTAAAATGTTATGCCGTATAGTCATATTCCCTTGACTATAAGTTCACATGATTGAACATGAGGTATAAAGCTCGTATGGCATATATTTTACAAAAAAAATAAAGTTTCTTGTTTCTTACCAGTTCATCCATCGGTGGTCGTCTACGCTGTAGAAATTTTATCTGGAACTCAGGAATCTTTCAGAAAAGCTGCTTCAGATCTGCAGTGTTAAAATCCAAAGTCCGGAAGCTGCATCCAAATTATCCAAGTTTCTTGACGTCTCAGACCAGCCAAAACGTTCGCCTTTTAAATAATAATTATTAATTTGTGGTATTCTTTAAACCATTTAAAAAACTGTTGGATAAAATTTCGTATGGCAAACGTATCTTCATACACGTGTTCCATGCGATATTTTATCAGTTTATAAATGTTTATTTTTAAATTTATAAGATAATGATTTATTCTGAATTATTACGATTTTATCTTGAACTTCCATTATCTTTATTTGTAAAAACATAAAATTCTTCACGTTTCGAAAGCGAAAAAATCTGCTGTCGTGATCATGTGAGAGGGTTATACACAGAGCCATATAGGGCGCGATCAGACACGTGACTCGAGGGACCTTGACGTCCTTAGAATCAGCTGATTTGTGTGCGATTGTCATTTTGACAAGAACAATGTCATGTTGACAAGACCAATGTTTTAACTTATTTTTATTTTTGACTGCTAAAATGTTATTATTTTTAATTATATGTGTTTTACTGCCTAAAAATTGTAAAATATTAATATTTTAGCAATTCAAAATTAAAATAAGTCAAAACATTGGTGTTGTAAAATTAACAATGTTCTTGTCAAAATGACATGTGCACACAAATCAGCTGATTCCAAGCAAGTCAAGGTTGCTCGAGTCACGTGTCTGCTCGCGCCCTTTTCCTTGTACTACACTTGTGTCTCATTTCATTCCGTTGCTAGATTACAAACAAATCGCTGTCACGGTGACAGTTGCAAGATGGTGCCAAATACGAAGCGAGTGTATGGTCTTTGCAATAGTGATTCCCGCTATAATTATAAAGAATACATGACAAATGTGAAATTCTTTAAGTGTCCACAGCCATCCGAAGACAGACTTATGTAAAACTCAAATGTCAAAACACAAGTGACAGAACACAGAATTTTAAAAATGGCGATGGTTTGTTTGTAATCCGATTTTCCATCTCAACTTATACATTGTCGCACTCTTTCTTGCATGTGACGTCAAAATCATAACCCTCTTTTCGCTCTTTGAGTGTTTGGGTATTCAATTTGGAGTGAATAGTACTAAAAGCCTTCAGGTATTTCGGAGTAGAGCAAAAAGAACTCGCTCCATAAGTCCCACCTCTAAACGAGGGAACACTAAGCAGACATGCACAATGTGAATTTTGTCTTGTTACACATGACATTAGCTGATGGTGAACCTCAGATCACGGCTTCAGATATTTTGTATGTAAAATTGATAATAATATTAAAAAAGAAACATATATATTTTACAAATATGTAAATTCTTTTAAAAGACAACGGTTATAACTCAAACTGCCAAATGAACGGATCGTTCGAGCTTCGAGCGTTCGTTCGTGTTTTTGTTTATTCCAGAGCGGAAGAGCGTCATGTGACAAAAATCCACTCTGATCCAAATTCTTCCTTTCGTACCCAGTGCATTGCGTATAACCCACAGATATATATTTTATATCTGTGGTATAACCCGAACGCACCATGTGTCCCTTAATCCACGACCATTGGAAAAGACAGAGTTCTGAAACCTGTTTATACTGGCACAGGTAAGTTGCAGGTTGCAGTTGCACTTGCAACATTTGGTTATAAAAATAAAGTTCCTAAACGACTGGAAACTTCCAAACTTGCATTTAGGGTATAATGGAAATCTATAGCGCTTGGCGCATGTGACAGATGTCAGTTGTCTTTGTCTAGTTGACGTCAAACGTTATTTTAGGTTATAATTACTTTTGAAGTTTATACCTTTTAAAAATGATTAATAATGAGAAATGTTGTAATGGAGATCAAATTAAGTTAAGAGTTCTTGCTATACATGGTTACCGGCAAAACGGTGACGCATTTCGTCAAAAAACGGGATCATTTCGTAAACATGTTCACAAATTTGCACAGTTTACGTTTATTACAGCACCACATAAAGTAATACCAGTTGATAGCTTAGAAAATATTAATGAACCTAATATTCAACAAGCTAATGATTCCGGTAGGTTAACTGCTCATTATACTTGTTAAATTGAGTATTTTTGTTAAAATGAAATTGTATTTCAGAACAGTACGGTTGGTGGTTTAATAGAGACGATAGGACATTTAGAGGAATTCGAAGAGGTGGTCCAGCTATTGGTTTTGAAGAAAGTGTTAAACTAGTGGAAGAAACATTTGAAGAACAGGGACCATTTGATGGTATTTTAGGTTTTTCTCAAGGTGCTTGTTTTGTAGGACTATTATGTGACTTACAAAATAGAGGAAGTAAGTTAAATTTAGATTTGTGTTTCGTCAATTTATGAATTTAATGGTTTCAGTATTAAAATGCAAATTCAATTTTGCAATTATGGCATCTGGTTTCAAATCAGATAGTTTACCTCATAGAAAGTATTATGAAGAACCTATTAACATTCCTTCAATGCATATATACGGTGAAAATGACCAAATTATACCAAAAGGTAAAAATATTGCACTTGTTTTATAATGTTTACTTATCTGTGATTATTGTAGATATGAGTGAAGATTTAGCCTCAATTTTTGATGACGATCCTGTAGTAGTAGTGCATGAAGGTGGACATTATTTACCTGCCTCTGGTGCACAGAAACACGTTTACCAAAAGTTTTTTAAAACTTGTTTACTACAAAAGCAGTACTATGAAAATAGTGTAGATGATAGTTAAATTTAAATAAATTATTTTCATGATTTTGATGTTATTATTTGAAAAATAGGGCGCAAGTTAATAATGCAAATATGTATAAATGTTAGGTTATATATTTTTGAAAAAGAACATGAATACTTTTACAAGAACATATGATTTCAAGGATACCGGTCACATGACTTATTAAATAAATATTGTTTTAAAATAACTGATGAAACATTTGTTTGTCTTTATCTTATCATATAAAAATGTATATCTTCGCGGCAGACGAAATTCAATTAAACTGATAACATGTTACTACGAGTTTATCTGGTATTCTCAGATCAATTGTTTTCGGCATCATGATGTAAGATCATGTGATAAACTAATGAATTCGAATGAAATGTTCGATTTGCATACTCAACAGCTAGTTAAAGTGAGTGCCGGACAAGTGTAACACCTGTAAAAATGTCTAACAATAATTCAACAGAAATAGATTCTCACGAAGCTAAAATTGCTGGGATGATATGTCTCGGTTTAGGTACACTAGTGGTCGGTTTATTACCTGCTTGGTTTTCTTCACATGGTCGTCAATGGCCGATTTTATTATCATCACTCCTTTGTTTTGGAGGAGGAGTGCTGCTTTCAACTTCCATGGTTCATATTCTACCAGAACTTCGTGAAGTTACCGAAAATGCAGAATTATTATTCTGTGCAGGATTTTTTATTTTATATTTAATTGACGAAGTTGTGCATTTTGTTTGGGCACTTGGAAATCACAATCATAATAGAAATAACGCACAATTGCCACAAGACGAGCAATTTCAAGGAAATGCTAACTCAAGCAGATCTTCCTCTTCAAAGAATAATATTTATTACGGATCAGGGGAATCGACCTCGTTATTAGCAAGAAGTGAGAGTAATATTTATAGTAGGCAACAAAGTCATAATCCGGCTTTTCTTAAAGCACACAGTCATGAAAATTTGTATACCGAAAGTCAACAACCATCACAAATTTGTCATGTAAGCCATACAGAACCATGCCATGATCCACCTATTAGTCAATTTGGGCTGCTGTTTGCTTTGTCTGTACATGCTATTTTGGAGGGACTTGCTATTGGATTAGAAAAATCCACTGCGAAGGTATATTGACTATTACGAGTACATTATTTTATGAAAATAACCATAATATTGTAGGTTTGGCTACTAGTAGGTGCTGTAGCATCTCATAAGTTAGTAGTAGGATTTTGTTTAGGTGTAGAACTCTCATCAGGAATAGCTAATACTGCTTGCAAACATTTTGTTGCAATTACAGTATTTGCTATGGGCTCTATTGCCGGTATTGGAATTGGAATGACTTTAATAGATTTATCCAATGACTGGACAAATACTGCAGAACCAATTTTACAGGTAATAATAGTTATATTAATAATAAATGTAACAAATTTGAGATTTCCCTATTTCTGTAATTCATTTTCAAGTGTCTAAACGAATACTATATTAATGTCTATATATACAAAAAAATCTATTTTTGTAGCAAGTGCGGGAAATTAATGATTCTGAAACGAATGCTCGTTTCGGAAAAAGCATTGTTTCAGACTCACGTTTTTTGTAATGGACCTTTTCAATTTAACGGTTATCTATTTCTATCGCTGTGTTTCAAGCTACCGTGACAATTGTTTTCATGACAATATAATAATAGATATTTGTTAAACTAGGCACTAAAATACCAGATTTAGGGCAGAGGCTGCTGAATCTGTAAATCAGTGTTTGATGCCGTGTCGAATACATTTTTGCCGATTTTAGAATTAATATTAATTAAGTGATTATTTTTTTGGCCGGTTGCACCATCGAACTTAAATTATTGCTTGAAAGCGGTCGGTTATGTGCTAGACATATTTTTTTTTCTTTATAGGGATTGGCGGGAGGTACCCTTCTTTACGTAACCGTATGTGAAGTTTTACCTCGTGAAAGAGCAAGGTGGCACAATCAATCTAATCATCCCTATGCTAATTTAGTTCAGTTTGTATCAGTAGCAATAGGATTTACTTTAACTACTATTATCTCTAAATATTTAGGTAAGTTTGAAAAAACATCAAATGTATTTATTAATTAAAATTAATTATTTTCAGAATTTGACCATGTTAATCCATAAGACTATTTATTTAATTTGACTATTTTATAATGCAAGAATTATATAATACTTTTATTTTGTAATAAATACATATTATAACTTATTTTGTTTTACTTTTAATAATATCTGCTGCGAATTCTGCCATTGCCACAAGTACAGAATTTGGATACGTTGGTAAGGGTTCTGGTAGAATACTTGCGTCCATAATTCTCAAACCTGTAACACCTTTTACCCTAAATTTATTTATTTTAAGTATTCATCAAGTAACTTTAAATAATCTTACTTTAAAGTTTCATCTACCACTGCGAACTGATCTTCTGTTACCCCCATTTTACAACTTCCACCGGGATGGTATCCAGTTAAAGCCCCAGTTCTAATAATACATTCTAAATATTCATCACTATAAAATTCTTTTGATAAACAGTTTGAAAATTGAGGCCAATGAATTTTGGCGCCAATATTTTTAAATGTTTTGGTGTTGATAATCTCATTAGCTAGTTTAATAGCACGAATCATGCAATCTACGTCTTTATACCTTGAGAGATACTGGGGATTGATTATTACTAAATTTTGAGGATTTATATTTCGAATAGTAATGCGTCCTCTACTTAAAGGTTTTAAACAAGTAGTGAGAAGTAAAAAACCATCTTGACTTTTATTTTTATGAAATGGAAACATGTTTTCAAATATCTGAAATACATTTTTATACTACTTTTTTAAATTATTGTGATCGCAATACCTCTGACTTTAAATTTGCAATTTCCTTGAACATATTTTCATCCACTGATCCCATTCCAAATAAAAGCATCCCAGCATCATTTTGTTTAATGAAACCTGAATTTGGTGTTGTCGATAATAGGCCTAATAAATAAATAAATTTAAAAATGTCTATAAAATATTTCAAATTTACCTTTTCCGTTTACCAAATAATTCCAAATTACGGAAAATTTTAATATTTTATTTAATGTTAAACTTATTTGTTTTTCTATAGTAACATATAACGGCATATTTAAATGATCATGTAAATTTCTACCAACCCCAAGTAAATTTACAACTACAGGTATTTTAAATAAATTTAGTATATGACTTGGTCCAACACCAGAAAGAAGTAAGATATGAGGAGTATTAAATGCACCAGCACATAAAATTATTTCATTTTTACTATAAATTATTCTTTTATAATTATAATGTTGTATTTCAACGCCAACTGCATGTTTATCATTATTAAATATTATCTAAAAAAAATTCTAATGTCATAGAAAATATTAAAAGATAGTCATACTTGCTTTTGTAACATGTGTGTTTAAAATAATATGTAAATTATCTCTTTTCGTTGTTGCTCTTAAATAATTATCATAACTTGTCCATCTTTTACCAAAGTTTATTGTATTTCGAGGACTTGTATACTTTGTAACATTTAAATTAATTTCTTTCACTGCATGTCTTAATAAATTACTTAGCTCTAAATCATTTTCAGATATATTAAATGTAGAATTAGCAGCATAAAATATTGTATTAAGATAGGGTGCAAATCTTTCATAATTCCAGTTTTTGATGCCGTACGAAACCCATCTTTCTAATTCATCTCGCATATCCGTATCATGCACCATGTAATTTATTTTATTTGATCCACCTAATCCTTTTCCTCGTGGCAAAAACTGAATCTATATAAGTAATATATAAATCAATTTTATAATTACACAAATATATACATACATCGGCAAAATTAGAGGAACAGAAAAAAATAATTTTGCGATATATTTTTATGATTTGACTGAATTTGGCAGCTGCAAATTCAGATTGCAAAGACTAATTAAAAATTAAATTTTCCATTTTAAAAAAAACAATAATTGGCTGATAACACGACCCATTTGAAAACGCAATTTTGAAAATGCCAAATTTCAATATTTAATTTCATTTCACCCTTATGTTTAAAGAACGAATTTTTCAAAATATTTATTTGAATATGTTCAGCTTTAAAATAATAATAATAATAATTTGGCATTCAAAACATGAATTGAACACCCATATTCAATAAAACTAAAGACCGAGCAATGTACAACACCCTAACGCCTCGATAAATGATCATCAATCCTTACAAAATTAAAGTAGGGCTGTTAGAGCTGTTATATCGCCATTTGTTACTTGTTGCACATGTAGAATTAGCAACACAAATATGAAAGACAGAGAGTTCAAACTTTAAAAAATAATAAATACATATACTCCGTTCGCCGAAACGAGAAAATGTGGAAATAATTCTTGAACAGAAACAAGTCATTCTATTGGTCAAAAGAGGATAATTTGGAGCTGAACCAATAGAATGACTTGTCTCGCTTCAAGAATTAGTTCCACATTCTCTCGTTTCGGCGAACGGAGTATAGCCTTTTTTCGATGTTATTCTAATTTTGCCGGTGTGCGTATATTCTACCTGATCATGCAGACCATATGAAGAAAATTTTTGAGGAGTTGTTTTAAAAGCCCAGTCATATTTTGTGCCTTGTAATAATGCTGCTAATAAAGGCACTGAAGCTATATAATTAAATTCACCACCAGCTTCTATCAGCAACACAGATTTGTTTAACGATTCACTTAATTTTGCTGCTAGCACACAACCTGAAGTACCAGCGCCAACTAGAAATTGCGCAATTTTGATCAAAAATATTATATTAAAATATAATTATTACCAATAATGAAGTCGTAGCTGTTTTCAATTTCTGATATAGCAGTACTTTTTATATTATTTCCATTATATATCCAGATGGATAAAATAATTGAAAGTACAAATAAAACAAATGGTAAAACCTTAAGAACTGCAATAAAAAATTACAGAATGTAGTCTTTATTTTATTATATTTTTACTTACTGTAAATTCGGCAATGTGCCATACTTGATTCAATAAACAGAATGATGAAATATTGAAATGACAAGCTCTTTTATACGATTTCATGTAATGCATCTCACTCTAAGCCGATTACGTCCAATTAAAATGACTTTACGTGATATGATGGCATTAAACATAAATTTATTTTAAAAATGTAATTAATTAAACAAAGTAATTATTAAAAAATAATAATTTACATAATGTATGGTGCTCGATCAATATACAACGTCACGTAATAACTAAATTAAATAAAAACCTTTTAGAGGGTAACTTCTCCTCCATCTTCAATAACTTCCATTTCTTCGTCACTATCCCGAGTATCGTCCAAAACGGAATCTTCCACTTTTCTTTCTTTGAGTCCTGCAGCAGGTGATTTGATGAGAGACAAGTCCCGTTGTACTTCTTTGACATCCCGTTCATCTTCCAGTTCTTTTCCTTTTCTGAGTCTCTGCATAATGAATGCATTCTGTCGTTTCTGTTTAATAGCCTCAACTTTCTTCATTGCTTCCACAGCCTTATTCCAAGTTGCCCTGTCATATTTCACAGGAACGTGACGATGTTTTTCGAATTCAAAGGAAGGATCGACAGCCAATTCTTTACCAACTGTTTTACGGAATGCTTTTGTCCATTTGACTTTACGTGGGTTTTTCTTCTTTTTAAATGCAGCATGACATTTCGAGCGACAAAATTTGAAGATCTGGAAGGTTATGTTACTATTAATTTCACAATATTGATGTAACAAATAGAATAACTTACTTTACAATCATTTCTCACAAATTGTATCCCGTGTCCTGGATATATTCGGGATGAACAAAAATAACACGTTTCAATGCGCATTTTGTTTTTATTGACAGTATATACGTCTCACGTTTTTGACTTGAAAAACGTGTTTTAAAAAGAACTCTTGAGCAAAATTTTTGTAGGAACTTTTCGTCAGCAATAATCAGTGATAATTTTATCAAGTTGGCTGCTTGTAAATTATCTTATTTTTGTCAAGTGCTTAGAAAGTGGGGAGGAAGTAATGGCGTTGCCAAAACATATTTCGTAAATTTGGTGACACAAGTTGATTCGTAAAGAGATTTGAAACAAAGTTATTTAAAATGGCAGAAGCTGCAGTTGAAGAAAGACCGCCAAATCCAAGATTTTTTTGTCATAAATGCAGTGTGGAATTCGAACATGCATCACCGGTATGATAAAATTTTATTCTTATATATTTCCAAAAAAGGGGGTTACCATTTTCTGATCTCATTAGTAAGAAATGGTTTAAAAATTTTGATTGTAACTATTTAAAAAGTCTTTTGAATGTTATATTAGCTGTACCTTCCTACTTATTCATCAATTTAAGGCGTTAGTTAAAGAATACCACGTAGATTGATTAATTGATATAGATATAAAACATACAAATATTTTGTTAATCTGTTTACCGTTGGTCACGGAAGTGAGATAAAACATTAATTTAATGCGAATATAAATAATTCAATATTTATTTATTTTATAATTATTTGTCTTTTTCAGGAATATACGTGTCCTCACTGTTTAGGTGGTTTTATTGAGGAACTTGAATCAAACACAGAAGGGCCAGATGAAGTTATTGATGTAGAAGATGATGATGATCAAGTAAGTTATTGCAATAAACAATAAATAAAATATACTAATTTTTGGATGATGTAACAGTACAGTCCAACATGGGGAAACGAAGTGAATGCAATTTTGGTGGAACTGGAAAGGCGAGCATCGCGTCCAAGATTATCACACGATCTTTCATCACGTAGGAGAAGGTATGCGTCAGTACAACCTACCTACCGGATACCAAGGATTGGTAGACCAAGGTTTGCAGCATTGCGATCACATGTTCCTGCATGAGTTGTGATTATTGTGGATCGTCTGTTTTTGCATGCAAACTGACGGTTATAACTAACTAAAATACCTTCCCTCATTAGCTTTTCTTTTAACTAACGAATGTCTAATAGCCGGGACTTGAATCGCTGAGAAACTGTCATTTCAATTATAAAAACGATACGTTTTTTATCAATATTATGTTCGTGTATCATAATCGCTTCTATTCTATGTAATGTCATGTACAGGATGTTAATTAAACAGCGGGCCATAGGCATTAACATGGTAAACAAATTTTCCCATGCGCAAAAGTTACCAATTAATTTCAGATTAATTGGGAACTTTTGCGCAAAGAAAAACTGATTTTCTAAGCTAAACGCCTATGGCCCGGCTTTTTAATTAACACCCTATATAACATGCACAAAATAATGATGACAAGTAGATTTTTAGAGCGCGTCTGTCAATAATTTCATGTTATCTTTCGGTTCTTGTCTCTTGCCTTTGTTAAAAGAAATATGTAAAACCAGATGTTCCATTACCTAATTGTAATTTAATGTTTTCAGAGCTTTAGGGGCGCGAATAACGGGCGCACGACAGCAGACACCGTTTGAAAACTTGATTCAAGATTTTATACTTAATTTAGGCGTCGGATGGGGAGGACCCAATCAAGTTACGGGTAATATGTTGTTTCTTGGGAACCCAGGTGACTACGCCTGGGGTCGTGAAGGTTTAGATGCAATAGTCACACAACTTTTAAACCAAATGGATGGCACAGGTACGATGAACAGTATTAGCTATTCAGCGAAAACAAAACGTTTATATAACGTAAGTTGCTCAGCCTACTTCTTCAAAGTATTGTTTTATTGAAATTAATTTGTTGTTTTTGTTTTCGTAAAAAAGTTTTATTCATTGTTTTGTCTAGAGTTAAAATTAACTAATGCGATAATTGTAGGCCCACCACCACTGTCAAAAGAAGTTATAGATACAATTCCCACTGTTGCAATAATTCAGGAGCAAGTTGATGCCAAAGTACAGTGCTCAGTGTGTTGGGAAGACTTCGTACTGAATGAAAGTGTTAGAAAATTGCCATGCCAGCACGTATATCATGAGAATTGTATATGTCCTTGGCTGGAGCTCCATGGAACTTGTCCAATTTGCAGACAAAACCTTTCTCCAGGAGGAGAGAATGCACAGAATCAAGACTCTAATAATCCGAATAACACAGGTAGGTACCATAGACGTGATCGTAATAATCGTAGACCCATAAATTTTGACGACATGCTTAATCAATTTTTTTAAAACTTTAAACTTTGTAATTATTTGACTGTATTTATATTGTAAGGGTTTCGATATAATTTAACTTTATTAAACTTTTAAGTTCCAAATTATATGGTTTTATTTTTCCCATTCCTAAATTTATCCAAATTTAGATTGCACAACGAATAATTTTTTTTTTGGCTGTACCATTTTTGATCCTGGACCTTCTACTACGCCTTCTTCAATTTTATTTTAGAAATAAAAAAACTACTAAATAGTGAAATACGCTTTGAAATACAATTATTTTTTTCTGAATTAAAATAGGGTTTTCCACGATTTTTTTGCTTTTGATCATGATAGAAACAGTGGTGTTAAGTGAATTTAGTTACAAAAATAAATTCAATATAATAAAAAAAAAATTTAACGATATCCAATTTACTACCTTGTTTTCTTTTCTTCGTGATAAAAAGTTTAGCCACAATTTGCTTATGAAGTGAATTAACAACTTACCAGCGTCAACAAAAAAATGGACCATTTACATTTTTATTTTACCGTGACGTCATTTTTCAGTGCGCCACGTAGTGAAAATCTTATGAACTAGTGTTGAGGAGGTACTTGTCAAGTAAAACGATTAAAAGGACAAACATTTATTTTTGATAAAAAAAAATTTAACATAGAAACTTAAATTGTTTTGACTTTGATTATAAAGAAATTAATAATAAGGGCAAAACATTTTATTTTTTAAAAAAAGTTTTATTCTTGTTTGTATACCTTGTTCCATTTAAGCCATTCAGTATTGCAGAGCATAGGGAATAGTTTTGACCTCTCTGATTGGCTGAAATTGGTGACAAGAGACAAGTTTACCCAATGTGATTTCGGCTACTTCAAGTTTGCGCTGTTGCCAGCTCCATCTACTGAATGGCTTAAATGGAACAGTGTATAACTTTCTTAATAGCAAACTGGCAACTACGCAATTATCTGTCACTTTAGGTGGTGTTTATATCGCGTCTTTAGAACATATAACCACGTTTCTTATTCCCCATCAACCCGTCCTCTTGTTTTAAAATATTCATCATTACAAATGTTTTGTGTGAATTTATTATTTAATACAGTTACGTTGTTACTTTCCGCCATTTCAAATTTTGTTTAAAATATACCTGGTCTCCTCAATGCACACTACATATGTCATTTTAGTCTCTCTTTTAATGTAAAAGGTCCATTCGCGCGAAAGCCAGGCATGCGTATAAACAACTTTGTTGTGCGACCCTGCTAGGGTCGTGTCGTCACTTGGCGACCGTTTTAAACATGTATTTTTCAATTTAAAAATTAATTTATCCTTATTTTTATTTTATATTAATAAAATTTATATGCAATATAATTTTTTCAAAAGCCTTTACTTCGGAAAACCCTATTGACTTTTTCTGAAATTCTGAATTATATTTGACGCTCAAGTTCTTTAAAAAATGACTATTCAAAGTTTCAAGTGACTTCTTCTGAAATTAGCACCTGCAGAATAGTATGCGACACTAGCGGAATTTTAGGGAACTAAAATAATGGCGGCTAGTAGGACTTGTCAAATATGTAAACGTCAATAACCATCGTTTTGTTCAATAGAAAAGAAGTTTTCACGCTTTGATTTTATAATTTCTTCTAAAAATTTTCGAAAAGTAAGCGAATTAAAGAAAATGACCATTATGTTCATCAAAAAGTGTTGTCTTAAAGGGTGTATGAGTACAATAAAAATTTAAGATATATTCCATAATTTTTGGCACAGCAGAATAACGACTGATTGAACGTATGGAAAAGAAATTTAAATATATCGGAAAGCTGTAATTTGATAAATAAAATAAAAATAATAATTAATAAAATAATTATTATAATAGAATTTTGCAGGTATGTAGTTTTAAGACAATTATTGGTGGCATTTATAATAAAATTTATAGTTTCATTGATTTTACTAATATTTGCCCCTGCAGACTGCAGTTCCAAGTCAGAATTTTCGTAAGTCGAGTTGTAATTAATCATGAATTTATGAATTGCTGCCCGACAATTATGTTTCTTGATGAAACAAACTTAAAAATTGTGTTTGTTAACAATATTTTGGGTCAGATGTCGTTCATATGAATTTTAAACAAATCTGACGGCCGTCAACGGATTCTGCGGGTCCAATACAATTGAAAAACTGTGGAAAAAGTTGCGATATGAAATTTTCTCTCTCTCTCTCTCTCTGCTTTTTGACATTCTTTGAAGATTCCATCGAATAAAATTTCAAGTCTTTTTCTCTCTGTTCATTTGAAAGAAATAATTGTACATAATTTCAGAATAGTTTTATATGAATATATTTTAAAATAATAGTTTTTAGTTGTTATAAATTGATTGCGAAATTTGAGTGTGTGTTATTTTTCCTAAAGGTAACTTTACAACACTCCAAGAATTTTTCCAAGCAGTTCACGATACTGGGAGCGGCAGCCACACTTCGTCTACTTCATCGGGATACACAGGCGGTGCGAGCGACTCTGGGTCTACCAGCAGTAGCTCCAGCTCTGGAGCCTCTTCAGATCGGTTTACCACGGGCTCCAGCAGCTCCCATACCGACCTAGACTCTAACTAACACGCTTCTTCACGCTGTAAGTTACACAACTTCTCAATGTATTGATATAATCTACTTTGTTTCAGTTGTAAATATAAAGTGTAGATCAGGTTTACAAGTCGATGGTATGTTATCGAATGTTAAAGTAATTCGATAATGTAACAACGGCGCACAGAGTTCATTATTTATTTTTCGTTACTTCAGAATTGTAATAAATGCAGTTGTTTAATAGTAATTTATACAATGTTGCTTTTTACTTTTTTTACAAAAATGTATATTTGCGTACAGCGGTTTGTCTCAAATAATATCATCGTTACGTCATTGTACTGATCGTTATTATATAATAAAACTTTTTTTATTGCAGTTAGAGTGAGTATTTTCTTGGAGACTATATGACGGCACGACTATAATATTTGGAGCGAACTATTTTTTCCAATAAATAAATAAATAGATCTTATAATGTTGATATATTTATGAGTACTAGTTATAAGGCTGAAGCCTTGTATTTTTGAGAAAATCGCGTGCAAATTTTAAGCGCCATGTGTAACACAGCATTGAATTAAACGATTTTACAGTCGGTTGTATGTATTAAAATGTTGTATTTGTTTTTATTGTTCAAATGGTGATAATTGCACATCCAAATACCCTAATTATTGTCAATTCTTTTGCTTATTTTTTTATCAATATCAACACATATAGATCAAAAAATGAATAATGTACAAACAGTACTAGTTGAAATGAAATATTGTTCGCTATGTTGAATATTGTAAATATGATTTAGTAATAATTTAAATTATATTCTTTCTTACACGTAATTTAAGTGATTGTAGAATGTAATCCAACACTATTCTTAATTATACAATTTAGAAATTTATTTACAGTTTTTTATTTATGTACAA
The DNA here is from genome assembly GCA_963082715.1 of Harpalus rubripes. Lineage (NCBI taxonomy): Eukaryota > Metazoa > Arthropoda > Insecta > Coleoptera > Carabidae > Harpalus > Harpalus rubripes. The sequence goes on along the minus strand of OY720453.1, from coordinate 20,279,941 downwards.
TCCAAAAAAATATTTCACAAATCTAAATCTAAATCATCTATATCTTCGTTGGGGTTCTGAAATATTGTTTTTGATGACAATTGTGAAGATTGCGAATCTGAATCGCATATTTTCTCATCCTGTTTTTCGATTGTTGTATTTTCCGTGTTTATTTCCTTTTCCGGTGACTTTTTTCTTGGTTTAAAAGCAAAACTTTCTCTGAACTTGGCAAATTTCTTTTCCAATTTTTCTTGCTTTTCTTGAGTTGAACTAATCACAGACTCTTTTTCAAATTCTGAGAAAGAGTTTAAGGCGTTTGTTATATTAAATGTATCTTCATGAATGCTGAAGTTATTTTCGTTCGTAATTGTTTCTTTTTGTTGGTGCTTATCATATTTAATTGGTGATTTTTTATTGAAAACAAATTTACTACGTAAATCACTCATTTTTTCTTGAAATATGTATTTTCGATCTTGTGTTGTTGGTACTACGGTATCGTTATTTTCATTTTCTTTGAGATCATCTATAATTGGTTGACTTAATGGAGATAAATCTTCCAAATCGGTTAGAGCATATACATCTTTTATACTTGGAATCATATTTATTAAATTAAGATCATTATTCTTGTTTTTAATTGTTTTTTTGCTTTCTTTATGAGTATTTTTAGATTTTTTAGTTTCTGATTTATCTACTTTTGTGTCACTTTTGCGTTTAGTTTTATTATCTGTTTCCTTATTCTTACTTTCTTTATTTATTTTATTTACAGTGTTTGTGATATTGTTTTTACAATTATTGTTTTTAATTATATTTTCTTGATTGACATCAATTGCTATCCTTTTAATTTGAGATAATGTAACATCAACAATAGCATTTTTTCTCGGCTCATTTCGAATATTATCATTGTTTGATTTTGTATTATTTTCATTATTTGATGTAGTATTAATATTACATAATTCACGTTTTAATAATTCAGTTAATTTTAACTTTTTAAGTACTGTACTTACTAATTGTGTGTAACTCACAGTGGGATCTTCTGGAAAAGGCGCATGAAGTGTATCTATATCTGTGGGAAGAAGCAAAGCAGCTCCTTGCATCGATGATTCTACTAAAGCTATTGCCATTACAGCATCCATTACTAATACTTCTGCACGAAACATTAATCGCGCGTGTGCTTGAGATAATCTAAAAAATGCATGTTTATTTTTTGCTTTACTTTTATCTAAATGTTTTACCTGATAAGACTGTCCAATAGACGAACAGTAGTTCGAGCTACATTCCTAGTAGGTGCTTGTCTTTGAGCTTGATAATATGCACTTAGTATTGCATTCGATTCTTCCGTTAAAATTGGTTGCAAATTTTTTATAATTATATAATATGCCTACAATTAAATTTAATAAATAAAAATTGGAGATTAAACAAAGATTTCGAATTTAATCAGGAATTTACTTTAAATAAAATATCATACGATTTATTTATCTTTCCCACGAAATATAATCTATTCTATATTGCGTGAGCAGACACGTGACACGTGAATCGAGCGACTTTGACATGCTTGGAATCAGCGGATTTGTATTCGCAAGTTATTTTGATAAGAATATTTTAAATTATTCTGATTTTTAACTTCTAAAAAGTTATTGTGTCGCCGATTCATAAATAATGAAATGTGTCGACCGGGTTGTGTAAAGCCATTCAGCTGTACAATACAGAGCGGCCGATGTTCTGAAGCGCTCAGGACTTTGACCAAGGTGATTCCTTTATTCTTATTAAACAAACCGACAAACCTCAGCGAAATACAGAGTTCGCTGTTATGGACCTATTAAATTTTTATGATTCTGTGACGTCATTTTAGATTCGCCATCTAGCAGAATTTTTCTGAATCAATGGGTGGATGACACCATGTTGCCAAATGACAAGAATGGAATAAAATAATAGTATATTAAGTATTAAGAACGGTAATTCCTTAACGTTCGTGATGCTTATACTAATTTTGCACGATCGACGGAGAAAATTAAAAAAATAAAATAAGATTTGAAAATTATTTGACAAAAAAAATTTATTTATCATTTTTGAAGTAAGCTTTGATTTTTGTTTTTATTTATTTACCGTTTCGCCTCCTGAACGGTAAGTGAAGCACATCACTTACCGACGTAAGTCACATCGCTTACCGTTCAGTAATTTGTAAATAAGACCAACTGCCTTGGAAACACTATCGGTAAATATAAAAAATAACCCGATCTTGCGAAAAATATATGTCTGTTAAAAATGATGAAGAAAACGAAAAAAATAAATAAATAAATAAATAAATAATAATAAAATTATGTAATATTTATGTTTTATCAGAGATTGTAATATCGAGTCTTAAGCAAATCATTTGACAACTATGCTATTATCTGTCAGTTTTTGTTTTGGAATAAAAAACTTGAAAGTTTGAAGTGCAAATAAGCAGGAACATATATAAACAAGAAAACAATTTTGTAAATATTGTTCAGTATGTAGAAATAGGTACATCATCGCAATTGTTATCGCACATAACCTTCTTTATAAAACTTATAGGCAAATTCTGAACAAATCTGGCTTACGTCTTATAGATCTGTAAAAAAACTGACAAAAAACGCATCTATTTTTGTTGATTAATATAAAATTATACATTAGTGGCAGCTTCGTTGCGATTTTGTTCATTATTTACAAATGTGTAAGACGCACAGATTTGTTCAGAATTATACCCTCTTCTGATTTCTATCTGTTTAAATAATTAATTATTAATTACTACACTACTCACTCAGCAGTCATTTATTTAATATGGCACTTGTACGATTGCTTTCCGTAGTACCGATTTGCGCCACGAGAGGGGAAATTTTATCTACGATTGCGAATTAAAACTCACACTAGAGGCCATAGAAAATAGATATACATTGACCTAGAGGCAAACCAAACGACAAACGTGCATATGAAATGTCAACCCAAAATAAAATATAATTATATAGCCCACTTATGAGCAAATAATGTTCATATAATTTGAATGTGCAAAGCGTAACCATTTGATCAAAAATTATGTTGTCAATATTTGTCCAATAAAAGTTCAATTTATTTGATCATTTAAAGCCGCCTTTAGGAGGTTATTGTTGTTATTTTTAGAGAAATATACAAGCTCTCAGATAAATGCCAGTGTATCTCAAGCCTACCACAATAATAGTGGGTAGCGAACTCTGTATTGCGCTGGGGTTTGACGAATAAGAGTAAGGAACTACCTCCGTCAAAGTTCTGAGCGCTCTAGAACATTGTCCGCTGTGCACTGTACAGCGACCGGATTCATGGCATTTTTTGCACTCACGTACAGAAAAAAATGAATAATTTAATATTTATGATTCAGAGACAGATGTAAAATGAATCGACTACTAATTTTGTTAATAAATTATTATCTCTCTGCTTAGTTAAAAATAATAATTTGTAGTGGGTTTTATTGTATTTTTAAATAATAATAAAATAATTTCCTGGTTAAATTTGAACATGGTTCGCATATGCAAATAATACCTGCAACAATTCAATGGTCCAAGGAGCTGAAGAATCATTCCTTTCTCCATCTGTTATTTGTTGTCCAAAAATGTGATTACAAACATATTCATCCCACTCATAATCTTGTGTGTCACGTAACAACAACACAAGATCAAAACGACTAAGTAAAGGACTTGCAATTGCTGTATTTAAACTTAAAGGTTGAGATGGATCTATGTGACCTTTGGGATTCGTTGCAGCAAGTACTGAACATCTTGTACTCAATTTACAAACCATACTAGCCTAAATGGTTTCCGTATTAAAATTTTATAATTTAAAATATGACATCTTACCTTTGCTACACTTATTGTTTGCTGTTCCATGGCTTCATGAATACTAGCCCTATCATGTTCTTTCATTGAGCTAAACTCATCGATGCAGCATATTCCTTCATCAGCAAGAACTAAAGCTCCTGCTTCTAACTGCCATTCGCCTTCTTCCATTACTGCACTAACAGTTAAACCCGCGGAAGTAGTACCAATCCCTGTTGTAAGGACTGATCTGGGAATAACTTTAGATGCAAATCGTAACAATTGTGATTTTCCTGTTCCCGGATCGCCGACCAATAACAAATGAGGTTCAGATCGCACACGAATTCCAGTATCTGATGATGTTTGTGTGCGTGAGCCTCCAGCTAGAATTACTGCAACAGCTAATTTTGCTAAATAGAGTCCATATAACTAAAATATTTAAGATATTAAATTTATGTTCAAATAAATAGAAGAGAAAGAATATACTTGCGGACAAAATGATTTTAAAATAGTGTCTCTCCCAACAAGAGGGTCATTTTTATATGTTTCCCAAAATACACGAAAATTCTTTTTTGTTTCTGGCGTCACTAGCATTGTAGAACGTTGGTCATTATTAACTTGGACGTGATTTGCTCTTAAAACTAATTCGATATCTAATTTTTTCCCAACACCTTGTGGTTTCCAACGGCGCATAACTACACCACTAAAAATAAGATAAATGTTTATTTATTCATTCACGTAACTACATTGTAAATAACATATTTTCCACGACATGTACAGCAAACTCAAATTTTCTCGCGGAAAGGTGAGACCCCCTTCTAAAAAAATGCTACATTTTCTTGTCTAGAGAGGCAAAATTTTCATCACTGCGAAAATAAACTTAATTTTCTGTCCATGTCATGAAAATGGAAGGAAAGCACTTTTTTCGCTCTTGGTCGATTGAGAAAAGAAATGTTTTCTCTAGTTTGACAAATAACTATTGTTATATAGTAATAATAATAATTATGAAAATATTTATAAGTGAAGCAAAGGATATGAATTTCACAATAAATATAGCATTAGTTTCTGAAAATGTACTTAGACGATTGATTTTTGCTCAAATGTTCATTTTACATAAGGAACATAAGTGAATTTTTGAAACCTGGAAGTATTTCGAGTAACAAACACACGAGGAAATAAAAGGCACCTGAAGACGACAAGACAATAGGGGAGTTCACTTATATTAAATTTGCAGATAAGATTTATTAATTACTGTTTCTAAGCGTATGAGTGTATCATTAAATATATAAATTAATAATTTTATTGTATCACTTTTTTTATAAATACGTAAAAGTGTAGCATACATTCAAATCGCCCGCCGATGACGTCGCGGGATTCAACGGTGCCGTGACGGTGTTACTTCCGTATTTGCAGATGGCGCTGTTGTCTTAAGAAATGACATGTACCCACAGACTATCTACACCTAACGGCAAACAAATACAGGATGTAACACCAACCACAGCCATTATTATCTTTATTATTATAGTTACAAAAAAATACTATAGAACAAAGTTATAGGAGACCAAGGGGGGTCATCCCACTAAAGAAAATATTTTTTTAAACCAGTGGTCCTCAAGTTACAACACAAACTTATATTTTTTAATTATAGATATTTTTATGCCTATTCGATAGCGTATTATTTTCTGAATTCAACCATGTATTAGTTTTATATCCTTACATAATAAAAATATTGAAAAAAATTGATATAAATTTCAATAAATTTGATTTTTATAGTTATTTTTTAGCAGGCTATGTATGAAAAAAAAATTGAGTTTAAATTAAAACGAAACAAATATCTGAACTTTATAAATAGTGTTTTATTTGATTTCCATCCTAAATAATTCAAATTAACAGTAGCAAATTTTGTTTTTCATACATAATCTACTGAAAAATAACTAAAAAAATCAAATATATTTAAATGTCAATTGGATTTTTCTCAATAATTTTATTATGTAAGGATATAAAACTAATACATGGTTGAATTCAGAAAAAAATACGCTATCGATGTCCCCCTTGGTGTCCTACAACTTTATTCTATAGTGTTTTTTTTGTAACTATAATAATAAAGAAAATAATGGCGGTGGTCGATCTTTGTGTTACAACCTGTATACAGAATGTCACAAATTAACTGGGTTACCAATGGGATCTCGGAAACTATAAGAACTACGAGGTCGGTTAAATGGTCAATGTTGTGCAGTTTTGAGTAATTATAAAAGATATAAAAATGTGTTTCATATAAAAGTTTCATGATTTGATGAGACAAATTTAACAATAATGTTAGAATATAATTTAAGATAGCGGTTTCCGAGTTATACAAATATATACAGTGTGTTCAAAAAAATTCTTAACTCGTATTCAAAAGTCAAGTTGTCAAAATTAATCTTGAAATACAATTTTAAGGAGAAAAGATAATAAATAAGGATACAGTATATTGCCATTCGCCGTTTTCTATTTTATTCCCATTTCTAAAATAATATGTAAGAAAAGATTTAATTTTTGACAATACCTCGTGCCAAACTGACATTTAATTAAATACTTTCTAAATTGGCACACGTTTTCCTGTTTATAGACTACTCCGAATTTAGGATTTTTTTTAACATACTGTATAGGCCGCGAGCAGACACGTGACTCGAGCGACCTTGACTTGCTTGGGATCAGCTGATTTGTGTGCGCATGTCATTTTGACAAGAACATTGTCAGTTTGACAAGACCAATGTTTTGACTTATTTTGATTTTGAATTGCTAAAATGTTAATATTTTACAATTTTTATGCAGTAAAACACATGTAATTAAAAATAACATTTTAGCAGTTAAAAATCAAAATAAATCAAAACATTGGTCTTGTCAACATGTCATTGTTTTTGTCAAAATGACATCCGCACACAAATAGCTGATTCTAAGCACGTGAAAGTCTCTCGAGTCACGTGTCTGCTCGCGCCCTATATTGTTACACGTTTGATCGTGTGGGGTCTCTCAGGACAAAATGACATGTGGCAACTATTTGAAATTTTGAAAACAGTTTTGTTTAGGTAAAATTAACTATTCAGATGCTTGAAAGGTACTGCGGCGGTAGAAATTTTGAAAATAAAAATTATCTAAAATTTCAATTTGCCGTGGACTTAAGAGACCACACGCGATGGACGGAGGGTTAGATATTCTGGTTTTAAATATTCAGGCGTTGAGTATGCACCAGTCTACTTTTACCAAGTGCAGAAAAATAATACTTTTTTACAATCGTGCGGGAGGTGATGCGGGAAATGTGTTTCCAAACTCAAATTGTTTTGTTGTCATGATCTCATGATCTTAAATGTAGTAAATTCTATGTGCAACATGTACAATACATTTCGTAATTTTTCTTATTTTAGTGGACGATTTGGAGACTTGCATACGTTTCAAAAACACTAATTTCTCGCAATTATTACAAGAATACCTATTTCTAACTCATATGAATATTGAAATAAAGGAGTTTTCCAAACAATGTTAGGAAAATGTAATGTTAGTTGTGAATATGAAAAAGAATTATTGAATCAGGATAAAGTAAAAATTATTTCCTATTCATTGGTTAATCTGAATTATTATCTGTTTGTTTAGGTAACAATATGAAGAGGCTTACCAAACTGTGATATCGTCTCCAGGTTTGCAACAATCGACTAAATCATCCTCCAAAGTTACCCACATAGAGGAAGGCATTGACCCAATGGAAAGTTTTGAAACTTGTTCTTGTAATTTTATTTCTTGATAATCTTTGCAGTTATCATGTTCTATTGCTTTTACAGGAATAATATTTTTACCATCGCAGCCTCCTGGATTAGAACACTTTCTTGGTGCATACAAAATAAATCTTTGTTCATAATCTGCTTCAACTGAGACTACGTGTTTACATTTCATACACATATATTGTCTTTGAAATTCTAACATTTTCGATGTTGTTGTTCGAACCACCGTACCGGATACTTGGAGAAATGATCTTAAATCGTGGCTTGTCGGAAAGATTGTGCGATGTAATTCTGGACAAGCCGGTAAACCTGATACTCTAGCATGGACTTTAGGTTTTTCCATATATTCATCATTTTCTGATTGTATTTCATTTTTTAATAATTGTTGCGCTTTAAAGAGAGATCTATCAAATTCAGATAATACTTTAATTGGGTCTTTTAATATGTTATTGCCAATTTCAGTACTCTTTTCGAATAGTTTTACAAAACTAAAAACAAAAAAGTTTATAAAACAATTTAAATTGGGTTTGATATTGATAGACTTACTTAATATTTATTGAAAAATGTTTATCAATTTCTGGGTGTGCTAATATTTGAATTAACTCTTCTTTGTGATTATTTAAAACATATTCTTCGAACATTTTAAATGAAAATTCATCAGCTGTCATTTACTTTTAGGTTATATTGTTTACATCAGGGTCGCGCGCGAATCAGGTTATCGTTATCACAAATTTATTTTTGTTTGCACATCACCAACTTAAAAAAAACCTTATAAAATGAAATATAACTTGTAAAAATTATTGGGTGTATTTAAAAAATCTGTTGTAGCCAATAGGTTTGTTCGTTTGTATTACACTAACTTGTACAACATGTACTGAGAATTCGTCATGCAGTTTAGTACAAAATAGTACACACTTATTTTCTAAATACAAATGAACACAAATTAGACAAGTCAGTGCAGATTATAGGTTAACTAGCAAAAATAATAATAGTTTCCATTGGAAAGGATTTTTTCATGTTCATCTCTTACAAGAAAACATTTATTTTAATTCATATTTAGATTAGATTTCGATTTTTGGAAAAAATATAATGCCAATTACAAGTTCACATCAGCCTGTTTGTCAAATTACTGTGACGTTATAAACTGCACTCTCGGGAGGTTGTACAGTTCTGACAAGTTAGTGCAATACGCACGACTACAAACGAACACATTACAGACAATTTAGAACACACAAACGAACATATTTTTCACAAAAGTACAAGTTCGTGCAGCTAGAACCATACAAACGAACAGACCTAACACATGACTTCCCGCCAATTCCCTGTTTAAAATAGCAATGAGCTTTAAGTATCACTTCCGGGTGATCGTTTGTAAAAAGAAAAAAGAACTAATTTGTTGTTCAAATAAATAGAAAAGTCTAATACGAAATTTTGTATTATATTTTTTTTTCGGTTTATCATATAGGTGTAGTCAAAATGTAATATGTTGTTTCAATTTAAATACGAGTTGCAAATACCAAATTTGAAATGTTTTGGACCATATTTTTTCAAGAAAATCTGTTTCGAACTTCCAAAAAATCTAATATGATACAAAAGTCTTAAATACTAAAATTGAGAAGTTTTGGATTATAAACTATAAAAAAAACTATATTAAAATTAATATAGTTTTTCATTAAAAACTGTTATGGGCTTAAAGTAAAGTATCTCTTCCGGTTGTTCAATATTACCCAAAATTTAATCAACTGTTTATATGAATGCAGACAGCTTCAATACGGAAAATAGATTTCTGGCGATCATTTGTATAAAACACAATACATACAAACAAAAGTTTATTTATTTATATAGTTTTAATTATTATAAATTAAAGAATATAAGGCTTATATAAATATTATATTTTCGGATTACTTGGAGATTTTGACCAAGAACTTCTTTTCTTTTTGTCTATACTTCGCGGAAGTGACCACGATTTCGAGCGGGAACGTCTTGATCGCAAACGACTTGGCGAAATGAACTTAGAACTATCAATAGATCTATAACTTGGCGATCTAGATTTTTCTCTGGATTTCTTTCGCGATCTGCTTCGAGATTTAGATCGTTCTTTTGCTTTATCATGTCGAGATTTTGTTTTGCTTCTTGAACGAGACTTACGTTTTGAATGTGAACTATTTCTAGATCTTGACCGTGATTTAGATCTATTTCTTGAACGTGATTTACTTCTACGACGAGATCGTGATCTATTTCTCGAACGAGATCTAGATGATGATCGACTACTAGATCTTGACCGTCTTCTCGACCTGCTGCTGTAAGAACTTTTTCGTGATCTTCTTCTACGGGATGAAGAACGACTTCTTGAGCGTGATCTTGAATAGCTCTTATTATCTCTGTCATCATGATTCTCTTCTAAAAATTTACTGAAATATTTGTAATATTGGTGTTCCATTTCTGGAGGAAAATTTGGAAGTAAAGAGCCTCGTCGTCCTCTCCATCCACGGTTCCAGTGAGGATTGTAAGCTCCTCTTCGTCTTGGATATAATCCTCTTGAGGAACCAGGATTTCCATTCATACCTCTTCCCCGCATCATATGGGCCATGTATCCTGGATGAATCCCACGTATTGCAGGACCAAACATTGGAGAATATGGATACATTTCTCCTGGAGGGACGAACCAAGACGGATCTATATAAGGATTTATAGGATCCAGTCCTGCGGATTTTGTTGATTTTTCCTCACTTTTGTCTAAAATTATAATTTAATTATAAACAAATTCTATTACAATATTAGTAAAGTAGAGTACAAATCGAATTCGCAAGGGGTATTTGAATTTGTTCGAATTAGAAAGAATTCGAACCGGAGAGTAAAAGAAAATTAAATGACCATTTGTATAAATTACGAAGAGTATGTATATATAATAGAAAAAATGTTAATTCAATTATATAACGGAAACAACAATTTGTTAGAAAAATAGTAAAATAGTGATAGGAACAGTTTGATCTCGTTTTTTGATTGGATAATATCTCTATATTATTCAAACAAAATCAAATTGCTCCTATCTTCCCATCGCTATTTTCTTACAATAAAACATATGGTGTAGTGAAATTATGAAAGTTGGAGTTTCTCAATTCCTTGAACTGCCAAAAAGGCATTGAAATAATTACCAAATAAAAGAAAATCCAAAAGTTGTATACAAATATTTATTTATGTATTATTTTTATCAATAAAAGAGATTATTGTTAATTATAGTTGTGACCTCCCTTTTTGGTTGAAATTGGGCACGAGACAAATTTACCCAATATAATTTCGGCTACATAAAACTGACGTTGTTGTGAGCGCCATCTGCTGAATGGCTTAAATGGAACAGAGTATAAATAACATTCTTTTTCTGTATTAAATTTCGGTATTATTTTTCGAGATTTGATTCTGTTCATTCGAAATTCGTCTCGGTTGGATAAGATGCCAGTCACACTCTAGAGGGGAGGACGAACGAGTCTTAAAATTGGATCTAAATTCAATTTAAAGAGATGAATTTCCTTGAAATTGATGACAAATGCCCAATAATTTAATTCATTTAAACAACGGAAAATTTGAATTTAAAAATTCGATTTAGAGAAAAATTCAAATTACAGAGAGGTTGATTCAGAGAGAGTCGACTGTAATTATTACCCTTTTCTTTGTGAGATTTAGATTTCTTTTTCTTCTTTTTATGTTTCTTCTTCTTTGATTTTTTACTACAGTCTGAATCTGAATTAGATGAACTTTCGGATGAAGACTCATTTTTATCGTTTTTCCCTAATATACTGTCTAGTACTACGCGGCCCTCTAATGCCTTATTTAATTTTTCACGTTGCTCTTTTAACTTTTTCTCTCTTGTCTTTTTGTATTTCGTCAGCTAAAATTGAAAAGTTAATAAATACATGGCAAATAAAAGAACAAACTTACTTCATCTTCAGAGTTATAATTATTTTTGTTTATATTTTCTTCATCCTTTTCTCTTTTGGCCTATAAAAATGTTCAAATAATAAAAAAATAATGTTTAATGTATCTCGTAGTTACTTTTATTCGTGCAAAAAGTGCTTCGATTAAACGAATAGCTTCTAAGTTTCGTTGCGCTTTTATTAATTTCTTTTCTTCTTTAGCTATCTTTTTCTGCAATTCATCAGTTTCATTTAATTTCAACTGAGCGAAGTGTCGCGCTTTGCGCCTCTCTTCTCGTTCTCTTCGTCTTCGTTCTTTTTCTTCTTTCTCTTCTTGCTCTCGACGCCTACAAGTGACAATTTTCTTCTCGAAAATATTTACATATTTTATTCATAAACCATAACAATTTTAATTTATAAAAAAATACACTTAAACCTAAATAAAAATAAAACGACTAAATTTTGATTATAAAGGAAAATAGTTATGGTTAAATTATGAATAATAATTAGAAACCTTTTCTCCTCCTCTGCTTTATCAATTCTATTTTTTTCTTGTCTTTCTTTCTCTTCTTTGTCTCTGTCTTTGGCGATTAATCTTTCTCGCACAATTTGTCTTCGGCGTACAGAGGAATCTGATAAGTGTTTAGTTTTATCGAAGTCCACTTTTAGATTTACGGTTTCTGCATCAGTACTACTTTTTTTATATAATAATTTCATACCGCGAAAAGCATCCATTGCTTTTGTAAAAGCTACATAATCTTTAAATTGCACATATCCTTCAAAAAAAGTATCCTGATCAAAAGTAAATGTTTTCATTCCAGTCATATGTTCTTTCATTTTACTCCGATATGGATCACAAATCGGAATATCTACACATCGAATATTACCGAATTTTTCAAACACACGATGAAGTATTTTTTGAGATGGTTTAACATCTTCTTTGTGCATATGTTGACTTGGCACAAACCATTTTATTGGCAAATTAGATATATGAATGGTATCAGGACGCTCACCTGGCTTCATCTCATCCATATTTTTCGCATCACGGAAGAAGGAATCCCAAGCATGCCTATTTGGAAATTCTAGTTTAGCTTCACTTGCTCGCACTTTAATATTTTGATTAAAGGCGTTAATTTTTATTGTTCGTGCATCCAATAACGCAATAACTTTATACAATTTTGATTTATCCTCAATTTCTGCTTCGAATCTAATAAATTCTAAAGTATTTTTGGCGACTTTTAATATTGAAAATTCTTCAGGTCTGATAAGTACACGAAGTTTTTCCATAATTTCCCAATTTGAAATAGATTTTCCTGGTTCTATTTTCTGCGGAAGTTGTACCGATATATGTATTCTTGCAATAGGTTTGAGGTATAAATTTTGCGGTAAATATAGTGGAACTGCATCCGATGTATTTCTACAACTTTGAAAAGTATTCATGATAGTTTTTGCTCGTTCAATACACCGAAATTGATATTGAAAAGCAATAAAACTTTAGTAAAAGTGGAGCAAACTATCACAAACACTTTTAACGTTTTAACCTAAGTAATGAAATTATTATATTATGATTATGATAATAATGTAAAGTTTAACAACCATGAAATGCAGATAAACATAATTCAAAAACTATGAAATTATTCATTATTAATAATTTAAAACTAAGCGTTGTTAAAGGAAACATTAACCGCTAAACCGCTATCAAACTTTTTGACAGCTTGAATTTCAAGATATTGACAGGACGTAAAAATTTCCCTAGTATTTAGAAAGAAACTAGTTCAGTAAATTTCCCTATACGCGGGGCGCGGAATATTTAAAAGTCAGAAAAGATAATTGTAAGAGTATCTGTGCAGCATGCAAACGAATAATTTAATTTACATTTGGAGATATGTAGTTATTTATCTAATTTACGTTCCAAAGGTAAGTTTAGGGTAGGTATACAAATTCATAATGTACATAGATCGCCCTGTACATAACTTGCCTTATACATTTTCCTAACGTACAAATATTGTCGTATACATTTCCTGCCTTATACAAATTCCTAATATACATAGATCGCTCTGTACATACCTTGCCTCGTACATTTTCATAACGTACAAATATTGTCCACGAAGTTGGCGCGAGTCGTACTTCGCGCGCTCACCATTTCAAAAGTACATTCCGGAGTTCAAATAGTAAAGGCTAATTCTAGGAAGCACTAATAGATGACGCAAGTAATAAATTGTGGATGTTACAAAAATTAAAAATATAAATAATATAGGTTTATATGCAGGTGTAACAGCCACACGAGCTACCTCAAATAATTTCTATATTATTAAACATACTAGTGAAAATGTTTTTTTTTTAAACCAGTGGTTTTTAACACTAAGTTACAATTTTTAAAATTGAATTGTATATTTTATGGCTCATTCAATAAAGTATTTTTTAAATTCTACTGTGTAATCATTTTATATCTTTATATAAGACAAATTCAAATGAAATTTAATTGAATTTAAAGTAATAAAACACACACTTGGTTGTCCAAAAATTTGTGGACAAACCAAGTGTGTGTTTTATTATTTTATATTCATCATGTTCCACCAAGTACCGACTACAAACTCTCTGTGAAACATTAATTGAATTTGATGTTATATATAGACATTTTCAGTAGGCTATGTATAAGAAAAAAATGAGCTTAAATTGAAACGAAATAAATATTTGTTAATAGTGTTCTACTCTATTTGATTTCCATTCTTAATAATGGACCTTTCCAATTTAAAGAGATAGAAGATATGCGCAATGGGGATCTGCGCATAGTAAGAACAACTGAGATCTATGACGTTTGATTCTAAAAAAAATAGACGTAAAATGTAAGATAACTTTAAAAAATCTTATCGAAATAAGTTACAAAAGCTTTTATTGAAGGTAAAATGTCTAACGATGCAAATTTTCACTGAGAATACAGGTATTTTAATGACTGCAATATTTTTGACGTTTCGTTTGACAGCCCAACTGGCAGTTGTTCGCGCCATTTTCTTACTATTTGCAGCGATAGAAAGAGATAGCCCTTAAATTGGAAAGGTCCATTCAATTTGACAAATAAGTTTTTGTTTTTCATACATAGCCTGCTGAAAAATAACAAAAATCAAATTTATAAGACATAAAACAATTATATTGTTGAATTCAGAAAAAAAAAATCTGATGTGGCCAGCACATTACCTTCCGTCAGTTCTATGTATTTTGTAAAAATGTCACACAGAAAGTTCCTTGAAAAAGATTATATTTCTTGTACATTACCTTAAGGCAGTTGTATGTATTTTATACCAAACAGAAACTTTCTAACAAAAGATCCTATATTTCCAGTAAAATTATAACATAAACATACTGTCAACTACACTTGACACTGACACCTTTCAATCAGAATTTTCTATTTTCTTAATGTAGCAGCTGTTTCCAGAGTTATAGCAAAGCTGACTAATATACATGATATTTAATGTCTTTATAATTTTTTAACTCTATGTCCATTTAATATGAAGCATAAAATGCATTCAAATTGTATAGAGAATAAATAATTCTTTAATATTTATAATAACATTAAATGTGAAAAAATGATATTTAACATCGTTTTTTCAAGAAAAACTGTTAAAATCTTCAAATGAGGGTACTTCCGGTTGACCAATTATAACCAAAATCTAATCAGCTCTTCACATGGCTGTAACGAAGAGGAATACGAAAGAATTATAATTTTTGGAATTGTAGTATTAGAGTTATCGCATTAGAAAATTTTGTCACACACAGACACACACACACACACACACACACACACACACACACACACACACACACACACACACACATACATACACACACACACACATACAGACATCATCGTAAAAATAGTAAAATCGTATTCTAGGGACCCTAAAACGTGCTTATTCATCAAAAACTCACCACCGAATTTTTTGACCAAAGACAATACCTTCCTTACCTAAAGGTGACGGAAGGTAATACTCTCCAAGTTCGATATAAAAGAGATATCGTGGAGGAAAAAATCGTTACTCACAGACACACTGACAGACATCATTGTAAAAATAGTAAAATCGTGTTATGTGGACCCTAATTCGTGCTTGTTCACTGAAAAACGTTAACTCTCTTATAGACCGGGGACTAGTGCTACGTGAAAAATGTATCATGGTATTCCAATTACTCATCCTTGGTATTGGTATTCACTTTAAATACCCTGGCGAACAATTTCCTGGCTTCCCTGGAAAAAAGACGATCCAAAACTTTTAAAAAATATTTTTTATATTTTGCGTTCATAATGAAGTCATTACGTAATGACCTTCATTTCGATACGCAATTTTTTGTTTTAGACGGTTGGTACTAGATGACGTTTCTTTAACCCATTTTAACCTAATTTATTTTTAGTTAATTGACAATTCATTTTAATAATATAATGTCGAAATTATTATTTTTTTTATTTAGGTAAAATTATTTACATGAAAATGTACAAATGGTTACAAATATAATCACAAATTGAGTAAAATATTTTAGTTTGTAGAAGGCGTAAAATATAAAAAATAGTATAAAGAACTCATTTTATAAGACTTTCTTTCGCTGACGCTCGTTTTCTAAATTTTGACGCGTGCGAAAAAAACACGTTCTTTTATACTATTAGAATCTAGGTATTCTCTGTGTGGGACCTGCTTAAAATGACATTATGTATATGTAAATGGTAGCCAATATGAAATACCAACCATTTTCAATCATTACATGGGGCGCTAAAGTCTTTTATTGCTGTGAATTTTACCTATCAAAAATTGCTCATGCCGTTCCATCTGAGTTTTAATCAAACAACAATTTTTACCCTAAAAGACACAAAAAATTCAAAATATTTTTTTAATACATATTTTTTAGATTATGATCCACAAGGGTAGATCGTCTTTTTTCCGGGAATCGTGAAAGGCAGCAAATTGTTCTCCAGGGTATTTAAAGTGAGCACCAAGTGCCATTGTTTGTTGCTTGGAATATTATGTTACATATATTTCACATAGAAATAGCTCCCGGTAGAAGATAAATAAAACACAATGGCTCGTAGTATGATCACGGTTTTAACTAAAACGCTGTTTTAAGAAATGTCAAATTCAAATTTCAATATTTAATTTCGTCTTTATGTTTAAAGAACGATTTTTAAAAAAATATTTGTTTGAATACAAACTATGTTCTGCTTTAAAACCATATTTTGATAAATTTGATACAATTTATTATTGCTATTAAATAATGAAATTTGACATTTCTTAAAACATTGTTTTAGTTAAAACCGTGATCATACTCCGAGCCATTGTATTTACCGTTATTTTTATAACAACTTTATTTTATATTATACAATGCCAATATTTGTATAAACAATGAAGCTAAATATAAATAATGTTGAAATCTCTGAAACTTACGAAATACCAAATATATTATTTGTTTATGCTTTTTTCAAATACCTGTAGAGGTTAGAATATGTTTATATCACAATTTGTATTACAGATGGCACTGTGGTATAAAGCTTGATTTACACAATTTTTACCTTTACTTTCATTGAAATATAAAACTTTGGCCCGTTCTAGGAACCTCTTTTTGTAGATTGGTTTTGTTAAAAAAGCCGTTTAACCTTACAAGAATATAATGTAAAATCACGCTTCTATTATGAAGCGTGTACTTAGTGAAATCATTTATTATTCTGAAAGCAGCAAAATCGAACCTTCGAATAATATTGAAAAATGTGATACAGTATAAAATAAAACGTTGTAGTAATTTACGTTATAAGTCTGGTAAATGAGTTTTTACTGTACGAATAAGATGTTCAGGAATTTCGAAATGAGTACCTACCGTAAAAATTATTTAACGGACTTATGATGTACAGCATTTTATTTTATACATGTGTCGCATTTTTGAACGAAAATTTGGATAAATTCATCCATTCTTTCTTTCTTAAAAAAAATCACGTCGCTTGACGTTTGGTCTTAGTAAAAATAAAACCGTAATGACAGCAACCAATTTTGTTACACTTCTAATATTTAAAATCTAATATTCTAAAATATTTTTTAAAACAGTTTTAGGTTATGACCCACAGCTGAGTAGATGGCCTTTTTTCTGGGTATTTAAATAGTGAGTACCAAGGATGAGTACTTGGAATACCATACATGATACATTTTTCACGGAGCACTAGCACCCGGTCTATAAGGGAGGTAATGCTTTTCAGTGGATAAGCACGAATTAGGGTCCTCACAACACAATTTTACTATTTTTATAATGATGTATGTGTGTGATGATTTTCCTCCACGTTATCTATTTTACAGCAAACTTTCTTTTGTTATTTTTCAGTAGGCTATGTATGAAAAACAAACTGCTATTCGTCAATTTGAATTATTGAGGATGGAAATCAAATAGAATAGAACACTATTTATAAACTTATTAATATATATTCATGTTTCGTTTCAAAAATGATTATAAACATCAAATTCAATTAAATTTCAATTGAATTTGTCTTAATATTTTTCATATGTAAGGATACTCGTATAAAATGATACAATTGAATTCAGAAAAATACTCTATCGAATGAGCCAAAAAATATATACCATATCATTTTAAAAATTATAACTTTGTGTTGTTACTTAAGAACAAAAAAATATTTTCTCCTCTAGTCGGATGTTCCCTTTGGTCTTCTACAAGATTGTCTCATAGTATTTTATTGTATGTTTAATAATATAGAAATTATTTGAGGTAGCTCGCGTAGCTGTTACACCTGTATATAAAACCTATATTATTTATATTTTAAATTTTTGTAATATCCACAATTTATTATTTACGTCATCTATTAGTATTAGTGCTCCCAATTATCAACTTATTCCGATTCAATAAATATCTGAACTCCGGAATGTACTTTTTAAATTGAGAGCGCGCGAAGTAGGACCCGCGCCAACTTCGTGGACAATATTTGTACGTTATGAAAATGTACGAGGCAAGATATGTACAGGGCGATCTATGTACATTAGGAATTTGTATAAGGCAGGAAATGTACACGACGATATTTGTATGTTAGGAAAATGTATAAGGCAAGGTATGTACAGGGCTATATATGTACATTATGAAACAATGTGTGTTCCCACACAATGGTCAAACTGTTTCGATGTTCTATACTTTATTAGGAAAAAATGCATTTTATTTATGTTATTTAAGCTTAATAATAATAATATCTTCGTGAATATAACATAAGTTTATATATAAAAAATATTTCAGCTATGTGAACATGAAATAATTGTATTCTCTAAAACTAACAGTTTGTCGACCACTGTAAGTACCCGCTACGTCAGGTACCAAATTCTTTAAAAATTCATATCACTATAATTCTCAGTTCACCATATTCTTACAGAAAAAATATTTAAAAAAAATTGGTATTGAACTCCATTAGAGTCGGTCCCCAGTAGTCAGTAGGAGAAGTCAAAATAAAGGTATGAAGCGATTCCAGATTAGAGAGCTGTTTAAATTTTGATTTGTTCACGGTTTAATGTAACTAGCGCCATCTGTAGTCTAATAGACGAACTAGGTACATTAGGTGGTATTTAATATTACAGATTTAACACTGAAAATCTATTCATCCCGTCCCAATTCATCCCATTTTATCACTTGTGGGATTATGCATTCTGAACATTACGTCATAGGTGGAGGGGGTAACTTTATCACTTGTGGGATTTGGGAACTGTGCGATTATCACTTGTGGCATTGCTAGGTTTTATAACTTGTGGGATTAAGAATTCTGAACATTACGTCATTGGTAGTGGGGGTAATTTTATCACTTGTGGGATTTGGGAACTCTGAGATTTGTGTTGCATAGGATTTGTGAACTGCAGGATTATCATGTGTGGCATGCTTCGCTGTAGCTCGTCCTTCTAATACATGTGGGGATTCGCGCGGCAAATATAAAATTAAATATTTGAAATTAAATGTTTTATTTCTAGTAATATTGTTAAACATTCATATTTTTCAGCAAATATGTGCTTAGAAGAAATTAGAATATAGAAAAATTATTATAAATAATTAAAATTCCACTTACCTGCGATCGATGCGGTTATCTTTCACATTATTTAAATCAATAGATAGGCTAGGAAGAGGCTAGATTTGTAAGAAATTACAATTATTTATTATTACATAATACACAAGATAAAAAAATATAAATTGTTACAAATTTAAAACATAGTAAATGTTTATTATCATAAATCATTGACTCATAAATAGTTTTCTTATACCGATAAAATGAAATTTTTCTTCCAATTTTCATTTCTTTTTATATCTGCAGTGCTGTTTTTGGCCCCTGATGTATTGGAGCACCACACATCACAACAAAACACCATTGTTCAAAAAATTTTCAAGTAATTACATATGTTAAGTGAAAAATTTAATATTATTGCAAGAAAACTTATATATAGCAGTTCAAGCGTTGGCAGCAACAACCTCGTAACTTTAACTAAAGTTACACCGATATCTACACATTGTAGAGGGGGAAGATGCTTCACTAGCGATTGCAAATACTCCCTCCATATTTATTCTTACCTTCATGGTATCACTACACAATATTTATAAAATTTCAAATACAATTTTACAGGTTACGAAACATACAAAATAAAATCTTATTGATTTAGTTGTAGAATTTTATTATCTACCACCTATATTTGAAACATTTTCGTCTAAAATTAATAGGTGACTAATTATAGCATAATGAAAAAATTAACATTGTATTCCCTATATGTATTACGGATTTCAAGTAGACACCCGGTACCTACCTATAAAGTTTTCTATTATACATTAGTAAATGCTTGATAAGCAATAAAATTTACACTTATATCGGTAACTGTAAGTAGATTGTTAGCTTCAAGAAATATTACAGAACCTTCATTTAGTGAAAAAGTATCACATTTTGCTTGTCCACTTATCACTAAAATTATACTAGCACTCGCCCGCGGTACGAATTGAATAGTACTCTGGTTTTCTGGAACCTGTAAAATATATAATAATTAAAATATGAAAGTTGGATCAATTCAAAACATGTCAATTTAACTTAGATCGCATCATCTTTGATTGAATTTGTGAAATTTGTGTGTAAACTATTATTCACGAAAGATGACTATTCAAGGTCATTTGTGAGCCGTCTGATATAATATTACTTGCAGATAACTTCATTGCATTTCGTATGCATAGGCGTGCAACATGAAATATTTATGGACACATTTTAACTGAAAAAATAAGTAATTCATTTGAAAATTATGTTTCTTTCTAAATAATGCCTTTCGGAAAGATTTATGTTCTTCACTTATGTTTTTGCAAAATACAAAAACATAGACAATTTATAAACCAAGGAATATTAATTTGATTTAAACGTCAACGCCACTGGGTAAATATTAGCACAGATGGCAATGTAGTAGGTATGTGTAATTCTACGACATATGTCATAATTTATAGTGTGTTTGAAAGTAATGCCACTATTTACGTGTATCTGTCACGCTACATAAATTAAATAGACATAGGTCAAATAATCTTTCTCTTTCTAATACAAAATGTTGCTAAGCTACTGCTATAAAGTGATGTGTATTCTTTCTTCGAACAAATGATCTTGAATAGTCATACATAGTATACATATTTGTTTCATTTGTAATGTTTGTTTTATTGTTTTAATTGTCAGCTGCATGCTGTATGTTCTTCAGGGCTACGTTCCAAAACTTTAGAGTATAGAGTACGTTCAATATCGTTCCAGAAACCAATAACTCTTTATATATATATATATATATATATATATATATATATATATATATATATATATATATATATATATATATATATACAGGGTGTCTCACAACTCATGCCCCAGACGAAACTGACACTTGCCGACGACAATAGGTTTCCAACAAATAGAAGAAAATAATTTGCGGCTGCTTGCATAACGGAGTTACAAGACTTTTTAATTCACCAATCCCGGAAGGATATCTTGAGGTATGGTGATATTATTACAAAATAAAACTGGTTGCTAGGTTTTAAACATACTACTAATGAGTTACAAAATTTGTTTGACTTACTGTAATTTTGACACTTTAGATTTGACTTTTCACTGTCAACAAATTTAGGTTAGCGAAGGTGTCATCCGAGATCATCATTTATATCGTACAGTGCAACGTGTTGTAGCAGCTGTGTAAAATGTGTTAAACGAAAATATTATTGTCATATGAATTCTTTGAGATTAAAACAACAAATGGTGGTTCTAAAAAGAACCGTTTTTATTGTAATGCAATTTATACAATGGTAATAACACCCATGGAACGATTCAATCTGAGCAGATGCTGAAAATATCCTCCGTTCATTTGTAAACATAATCGCGCCCTTCTTAACAAGCTCAATTTAGAGTCGACAATCATTTGTGGAGTAACTGTTGTAAAGGCCTCTTGAATTCAAACTCTGAGCTCCTCATCTGTGTCAATGGGTTCTCTGTAAACGAAGTTTTTCACATGTCACCAAAGAAAGAAATCCAAAGGATTTAAATCGGGAAACCGCGCGGGCCAATTTCGTGGACCACCACGTCCTATCCAACGGTCAGGATACTGTTGATCCAAAATTTCCCGCACTTCTCGACTAAAATGAGGTGGTGCCCCGTCGTGTTGGAACCATTCGTTAATACGAAAAGCGAGTGGTACCTCTTCATCTACTAAATCTGGCCCACGGATTTTCCTCTGCCCAAATATGCCAATTATGAACGTTGTAACATCCTTGTCTGCCAAAAATCGATTCGTCCGAAAATAAAATCCGCGAAACAAAATTTGGTTCGAGTATCTCTTGATTTAGCAACCACGTACAGAACTCTCTTCTATCAGGGTAATCTTCCGACTGTAGATGCTGTACACGAGTGTAATGATACGGGTGTTGCCGATTATCTTTCAAAATTCGATGTACCGAAGCCCTGGAAATACTTAATTGGCCCGCAACTTCTCTGATACTTCTGGTACCATCTTCCTCAAAGACATTTAAAACAGCTTCTTCGTTCTCAACTGTACGAGCGATTCTGGGAGCACCACCAGTTTCTTTTCGATTTGGCATAACTTGACCGGTCTCATGCGTCCTTGCGATGGCTCTCAATATCACTTTATGATCCACAAGATTTCTATCCGGAAAACGTTCCGAATAGACTCGTGCTGCCTCTCTGGCATTACGTCCACATTCTCCGAAAATTATAATCATTTCTAAGTAATCAGCGGCTGAATACATGGTAAGAATTTTCCTTTTTTTATTCACCTTGTCGAATTTAATTTGACACTGACATTTTTCGAAAACTACAGTCGCCCACACATTTTAAAGAAGATTTGATTTGTATAAAACCCTAGTAACGTAAAATTACGGCAAACACACGTTAAAGGTGTAGGGCTCTGATTGGTCAATTTTAAGACGTCTTTTCTCGAATATCTTTTAAGCTAGATTTTTTTTTCTTCGAAATTACACATCCGAGTGCAGTCTCGTGTTGTCTCATTCGCTCTGGGGCGCGAGTTGTGAGACAGCCGGTATGTATATACAGGGTGTAAATGAAATAAGTGCATTAAATTTAACCAGTAATGTAACTCGACGAGAGCAACAATATTTCTTAATAACTTTTTTTTCTAAGTCTTTTAGATTTTGAGTTAAAATTCTTTAAAGATTTGCTGCATATTTCGGCGCGCGCCCATGGAGAACAAATGCCCTGGTGTCGTCAGCTGTCGCTTTGAAGTGGGATACATGCAGCTCAAAAATTGTCGGTTATCGGTTACACTTGCAGTCACAGTAATTAATAAACGAATCAACGGAAATAACATTTACTATTTATTAATTCGTAATAGTGCAATTTTTAAAATAAAGAAATATAATTTTGGATAACAAAATTATAAAGTTGCGTATTAAACCAGGCTTTTAAAGTGAATAGAGGATGACAAGGAGAGGCGAGGTAACGAGAGGAAGATCAAAAGCATAGTTATTAGGTTATGAGATGATTATTTATCGTCGATAAATCATAATAGTTTAAATACGTTATTCAAAAAATGTAAGTACAAACTTTTGTCCATTTAAAAGAGGTACATGAGTACCAATAATTAGTCGTCCATTTATTGTTCCCGCTCAAATATGTTTTAATGAAAATTTTTACAGCATTTTCGTCTGTCGAAATGTATATTGTGCATAATAAATACACATTCCCAAGTAAATTCAGTCTGTTTAATGAAAATTATGAGCCATTCCCAAAATTGAAGTCTGTTATGTGCTGAAAACATAGAACTTTTTACACATGTTATGGATATAACTGTTGCTTTTTTTAAAATTGTCATATGGGACACTCCGTATTGTGATGTGATAAAGAAGTACAAGATTAACAAATGTGCGAATATTAAGAACAGAATGATTTGGTGATGATTTGGAAACGCTCCGTGTAAATGCGTTGGCAACTCCATGACACTGTCTTTATGTCAACCGTGATGTCAAGTAAAATATAGTACAGATACGAGTAAAAAAATAAATAAATAAACCATAGGTAAGTAATTACAATGTCTGTGTACTCGCATTTTGACAGAATTTTACCTTATTAACAAGTTTATTACTAATGTCAAAATTTAATTGCAACAATTAGCAGGACTGTCAATTGCTAAAACAAAATTTTTCATAGCTATTGTTACTGCATTCAATTATCACAAAAATATTTGGAACGACTCGTCAATTTACGGGGTGGTAAAAATGCTAAAAAAATGTGCGATTTCGAGAAAAAGTTATTAAGAAATATTGTTGTTCTCGCCGAGTTATATTACTGGTTAAATTTAATGCACTTATTTCATTTACACCCTGTATATATATATATATATATATATATATATATATATATATATATATATATATATATATATATATATATATATATATATACATATACCGTGTGTCCCAAGCAAACCTTGACATGAGAAAACTGATTTTTGTGAATAAAAGGTGTCCGGCATAAAATTAAGCCATGATATTTAACATGATAATAGTTCATTACCTCGTGTACCTTATTTAATATTAATTACATTATTATCATTTCGTAAATTAGAGAAAATTATAAATATCTGTCAATAAATATTATTATTATTAAATATTTTATTACGTAATATCAAAATAATTGCAATTGTCATTATAGGTCAATGGTTAGCATAGCTGGCTGTGGACTGAGATGACGTTTAGAGGTTGGGGTTCCAATCTCCGTCAAGACAGTATTTTACTATTTTTTTTTTATTTATGAATTAATTGCGAATTATATTAAAAATATTTCAGTGCCCTAATAAGTACCACGCCCATTTCTCAGCGATGTGCGAAGAAGAAATATTCCAAAATCAAACTTCGAGTCACTGTCATTATACAAAAATTAACTTAATTACAAATCATGTCGAAGTGATTCCAGAAATCAACAAATACCTAGCCGTTTTCCCAAACGAGGAGAAAATCACCATTAAATGCCATGAAGAAACCAACATCCAAACCTTAGAGGGAATCTTTCTAATTAATAATCAAAACAACTGCGAAATTCACTTCAGGCAACAAATACTAATATTCCAAAATGAAAACCATGGTCAACCCCTATTACTCCCTAAATTGAATTTAAAATCCCAATCGTACAAAATTACAAATTTCTCCGTTAACCTAAATCCTTTGAAATTAAATGATATATCCTTCAATCCAATCGTCTCGATACCAGAAGAAAAATTCAATATGCACATCCCAAGTATATGGTCCATCATCCTGTATGCGATCGCTGCAATCATCGTTGGGTACTTCGTATACAAACACATAAAGAAGAGGAAACCAGCCACATAGAGGTCATCTCGCACCCCTGAAGACGTCGAACTTCAACTTCCCCAGGATGCTCGAATCTAAGGAGGGAGGAGTTATAGTGCTAACAAATAGACAAAGTGCTGATTTACCAGTATGTGACTCTATCATATTACATTAGTATAAAAACACATGTAAGGCTTAAGATTAGTCAGTCTGTATTCCTTATTCATATTATCAAGTAGTTTATAGAATATTATAACTCTGTACTCACAAAAATAAACTTTTTAAAAACCTATTTGATCGAATAAGAAATTTAAGTGGCGCAGTCTTGGTAGGATTGCCAAAACAATTTAGCGAATATAAATTGTTTCACTTTCGTGATTAATTTGGCAAATTCGAACATCTTCATACTTCGATCACCGTATCCTGCATCTGAAAGGACATCAGAAGCAAGAAACATCTCGACGAGCCGACCGAGCCAAGCTGAACGGACATCAGTGCAACTCCTCAACTCAACTTCGAGACCGTGTACGACTTCAGGGCACATGAAGCCGACACTGCTATTTTTGTGAGTACCATATGTCACTTAGCGAGCAAGAATCTTTGTCAGATTCAAATAACTCAGGACCAGACTCCGATCTCGAAACAGAAGATCGTATAATTAATTCAAATAGAAATCCTATTAATAATATCATTTTAAGACCACCAGTATTAAACATGGTTACCCCTGTACTAAAAAAGGAATATTTGGACATGGTGCCAGAGTTCCATGGGGAACGCGAATTACTCCCAAGATTTATTAGTGTGTGCGAAAAACTAGTAACAAAATTTTATAATACTGCAACCCCAACCGATTTTCAAAATGATTACCTAATGAGTAGCATATTAGCAAAAATTAAGGGTGAAGCAGCTATCAATATTGCAAGTTCCACTATTCAAAAATGGGAAGATTTAAAAGAAGCATTAAAAAATGCTTATTCAGACAAACGTGACTGGTTCACATTAAATATGGAACTAACCGAACTGAAACAAAATCCTAATGAAAACGTTTTCGATTTTTACGGTCGTTTGCAACATCTCTTAAATTTATTAATTTCTAATATTTCAACAAACGCCGCTGCCGAAGCATCCGTTGTAATGATTGACTATTTCCAACATTATGCTTTGCGCGTCTTACTTAAAGGTTTAAAAGAACCTATAGGACAATTACTGAGGGCAAAAAACCCTACAGATCTAAATTCGGCTTTAAGTATGCTAGCGAATGATTTTCAATTTGAATATTACGCCAAATCCAAAAACGCTAATCAGCATACACCCAAAATAAATCAAAAACTACAGACACACCAACCAAGATACAATTTTCCTAAACCCATACCGTATTTTAATTATACACCCAATAAAAATTTGCATCGTTCACCAATGCAACAAACGGCATTCAGACAACAATATACACCCCAACAACCAAGACAATACACACCGCAGACACCACGTCAAGGTCCATCCACCAGACAAATCCTTCCTGCACCTACTCCGATGAGTATTTCCACGCGAAATACAACCCAATATCGTCCTACACCTGGTCCATCCAGACAGGTACAAAACCACTACGGACAAAACCGCGCTAACACAGCAGGGGAATTATATAATATAAACGAGTCAGCTGTACCTGCCGTTGACCCATATGTTTATTACGATAACGAAGAACAAACTGACCAAGTTTTAATTGATAACGATTATGAAAATCCACAAAATCCGGACAATTTTGAAGACGATAATTTTTTAGACATTGCGGCCTTGGAAACAATACAAACAAATTACCCAGAGTCGAACTAATGAACTTGACAAATAAAAGTAAATTACCTTATATTATATTTCCCGAAAATAATTTGAAGGTTCTAATAGACACCGGAAGTACGAAATCTTTTATAAAACCTGCCATAGCGCATAAATATTACAAAAATTCTATTTTTAAAGACCCATTCCAAATTTAACCGCGCATGGAACTTCGATTGAAAATTACAGCACACTCGTACCTATTTCAAAATTATTCAATATAAAGAAAAATGCAAGTCTAAAATATCACATTTTCGATTTTCACGACGAATTCGATCTCTTATTAGGATTAGATAATCTGAGTTCATTAAAAGTAATTATAGATCTGAATAAAAACTTAGTTACAACCCCTACCTGTCAAATAAAAATTCAACATCAAAATTCTGTAAATAAAATTAATACGAACAACATTAGCTGTCCAAATAATAATGTAACATTAGATCCCAAAACGGAAAAGGTAATCAAAGTTCAAGTAACCCAACAAAACGGCACTATTCTAATTCCAAAACAACAAAAGAATAATCTAATTATCCCCGAATGTGTCACTACAGCCAATAATTACCATGCACTTTGTACAGCAATTAATAATTCGGAATCACATATCGAATTCACACAATTACAACCAATTACTGTAGAAAACATCTCCAACTATGAAACGTACTCATCACCTAACTTTAATTTCATTCAATCAGAAAAAATTAAATTTGATATTTCCAAAATTCGAACAGATCATTTGAATTCGGAAGAAAACTCAGCTATTACTGAATTAATTCAAAATTATTCCGATATATTTCACGTAGACGACAAGAATTTAACATTTACTAATCAAATTAAACATTCCATAAAAACAAGTGACGAAATTCCCATTTATACGAAATCTTATAGATACCCAGAAATTCACCGGCAAGAGGTACGTTCTCAAACACAAAAAATGTTAGATCAAAATATTATTAGACCATCATGTTCGCCATGGTCATCACCTATTTGGGTTGTCCCCAAAAAACTCGACGCAGCCGGTAAACGCAAGTGGCGAATAGTGGTAGACTACAGAAAATTGAATGAAAAGACTATTAGCGACAAATACCCATTACCAAACATAACTGATTTACTAGACAAACTCGGACGCTGTCAGTATTTCACTACTTTAGACTTAGCATCTGGCTTCCACCAGATTGAAATGGACAAACAGGACATTCAAAAAACTGCATTTAACACGGAAGACGGGCATTATGAGTTCACTCGTATGCCTTTTGGCTTAAAAAACGCGCCCGCGACATTCCAACGCGTTATGGACAATGTTCTGAGAGGATTAGTAAACAAAAAATGCCTTGTTTACCTCGACGACATTATTGTGTTCAGCACCAGCCTACAAGAACATATTCAAAATTTAAAATTAGTTTTTCGAACGTTTAAAAAATTCAAACTTTAAAGTACAACTAGACAAATGCGAATTCCTTAAAAAGGAAGTAGCGTATCTCGGGCATATCGTAACCCCTGATGGCGTGAAACCAAATCCTGACAAAATTTCGGCTGTTCTAAATTTTCCAATTCCAAAAACTACAACTCAAATTAAAGGCTTTCTAGGACTTTTAGGTTACTATCGAAAATTTATCAAAGACTTCGCGAAGATAACTAAACCGCTGACTAGACGCTTAAAGAAAAACGCAGTTATTGACATCAACGACCCTGAGTACAGACAATGCTTTGAAAATTGCAAGAATTTGTTGACTAATGAACCACTACTCCAATATCCAGATTACGACAAAGAATTTAACTTGACATGCGATGCAAGCCAAGTAGCAATAGGAGCCGTGTTATCTCAAGGTAACCTAGGCAACGACCTACCGGTAGCTTACGCTAGCAGGACATTAAACGAGACAGAGATAAACTATTCCACCATCGAGAAAGAAATGTTAGCTATCATTTGGGCGACTCAGTACTTTAGAACTCACTTATTGGGACGCAAATTTAAAATCTATACAGACCACCGACCCTTGCAATGGCTATTCTCGTTAAAACAATGTAGCCAAAAATTAATAAGATGGCGCCTCAAATTAGAGGAATATGACTACGAGATAATCTATAAAAAAGGCAAACTTAATACCAATGCCGACGCCTTAAGCCGTATACCTATCGAAAATAATAAAATTCAAAATTCACAACCACAAACACAATTAAATGACACTCCACTAGCTCTATACAAAGACTATTTAGATAAGAAACATTGCCTTAATCACAATAACAACAACATTATAGAAGTAATAGGTAATCTATTCGACGCACCATCCGACTCTAGTCTAGCTCATTGCGTGAGCAAAGATTTAGAAATGGCATCGGGTATTGCCAAAATTTTCAAAAATAAATTTAATAATGTGCACAAGTTAAAATCTCAAAATCCTCAACTTCATAATCTAGTATTTAAAAACCCCACAAAGATATCTACTATACTTAATAACAAAGGAAAACTATTACAATAAACCCACTAAACAAGACACATTTTATACCTTACTAAATTTGAGAAAATTCTGTTTACATCATAAAATCAGAAATTTAAGTATACCAAAAATTGCATGTGGTCTTGACAATCAAAATTGGAACGAAATTAAATTAATGTTAAAATATATATTTGATAACACTGACATACTAATAACCGTTTATAAACTCCCTGAAAACAAAACTACCCAGATTGAATTAAATATAAACGAAGCAGAAAACATGGAATACTTTCATAAATTCATAGAAAATTTTAACACAGAATTAAAGAATAAAACAGATAACAAAGACGATGATACTCAATCCCTTGCAGTCGAGGTAGGTGACTCACACCATAATGAGATAAACGATGACGACACAAGCGATAGTGATATCACAATACATTCAAGTAAAGAAAATCCTATCGTCGGAATACCGATAGTAGAATGCCCCGTAAACTATGGCAAAAACCAAATTATTATAACCGAAGTCGACCTTAACCCCAAACAGGTAGAAATTACAAAATTATACGATAACAAAAAATTACGATTGGAAGTAGAATTTTCAAAATTTAATTACAAAACTGAAATGATTGCATTTATTAAAAAATATCTTGTTCCAAAAGTAAAATATCACATTTATTTCAAAAATGAACTAACGAAAAATTCAGTTTAATCCTTCAAAATTATTTTAAAAATTCTCAACTATGTTTAGTAAAATGTACAAAATATTTAAGTGACGTCACCAACGAGGAAGAAATCATACACATTATATCGAATTACCATTGCGGCAAAACTAACCACCGCGGCATCGACGAAACAGAAGCGCGTATAAAACAACAATATTACTGGCCAAAATTAAGGAAATCCGTTCAAACATTTATTAATAGCTGTGAAATATGCCAAGTAACAAAGTACGACAGGAGACCCTTAAATGTAAATTTAAATATCACACCCACAGCTACGAAACCTTTCCAAATTTTACATGTAGACAGCATTACTTTAGAACAAGCAAAATTTTTAACAATTGTAGATTCATTTTCAAAATATGCACAAGCATACAAATTAAATTCAGGACAAGGCATAGAAGTTTGTAATAACCTAGTTAAATATTTTACACATCACGGAATCCCAGAACAAATTATTTCAGATAACGGGTTAGAATTTAAAAACTCAGTCGTAAAAGAATTGCTGACACTACACAAAATCGACATACATTTCATAAGCTCACAACATCCAGAATCTAACGGCATAATAGAACGTTTCCACTCGACCCTTATCGAACACATCAGACTATTTAACAATCAAAATGAATACAAAACGGAGCCTATAGAATCCAAAGTAAATTATGCGTTATTAGCTTATAATTACACAATCCATTCGGTCACAAAATTGAAACCGTGCGAAATTATTACCGGCCATTTAGACACTAACTCTCCATTTAATATCGACCTCGAAAAACAGCTTATTAACAATTATATAGAAAGTCACAAGAATAAAACTAAATTACTTTACGAATCAATTAGAGACAAAATACAGACGAATAAAGAAAAGGTAATAAGTAAATGTAATGAAAATAAAGAAGAACTGCCAGAAATCCCCAAAAGGGTATACGTGAAAAATAAACAGAAACAACAAAAAACTAAAAACAAATACAAACCCGAAAAACTAAGCAAAATTAATAAACATCGAAAAACAGGGAAAATCAAAACCACCCATGGTAATACCACAGAGAATATCCACCTCTCTAACATTAAACGCCCTAGACAAAAAACTTACACCTTTGAACCAATTCCAGGTTGTTCGCATTGGGACAAGGAACAATGATTAGGAACATAACAGAAAACCTCGGAATCCTTCCTATCAACCTCGGTCCTGCCAAACTCGAAAAGACGACTCATACATTCATACAGTACTACAATCTCAAAGCTCTTCTTAACCAGTACAGCAGTCTAAACACACAATACTCAACACTAAAATCCACCATATCTAATAACTCACAGCATTTCAACGAACTTGAAAATTATGATAAAATATTAGAATTTATTCGGACAAATATCGACACAAAAATTAATAATATCGGAATTCATTCTGTTCATCATAAAACTAAACGTGGCTTAATAGATGGATTGGGGTCAATATTCAAATCAGTCACCGGAAATTTAGATGCCGAAGACGGAAAAAGATACAACAAAATGTTTGCACATATGCAAGAAAACGAGAATAATTTGGAAAGTCAAATCAAACTCTCATATTCGGTGAATCATCAAATTATTCAAAAATTTTATAAAACTATCTCGGATACCCAGCACAACGAAGAAATATTAAAATCTAGAATTGTACAACTTTTCGAAATTATAAAGGATACGCACATTCAAAGTATACTATATTATGGTAAAAACATTTACGATCAACTTATTATATTATACAACTCTATATTAAATGTCTTACAAGACGTTGAAAATTCAATCACCTTTTGTAAATTAAGAACGCTGCACCCTAGTATAATACACCCCATGGAGCTACTAGCAGAATTAAAACAAATTTCAAAATTCTATCATTTACAGTTACCATTCGAACCTAGACAAGAGAATCTATTAGACTTTGAGTCGTTGTTAAAAATAAATTGTAAAATAGAAGCAACTCAAATAATCTATTTCATTTCTACCCCCATAAACTTTGAAAAAACTTTCGACCTCTACTACATGTACCCAATTCCAACCAAACACGAATCAAAATTTATTACAATCATTCCCAATACAAAATACCTTCTTAAATCTGATAAAGAGATCGTGCCGCTGAATGACATGTGCGTTCAAGCAAAAATATTTCAGTGCCCTAATAAGTACCACGCCCATTTCTCAGCGATGTGCGAAGAAGAAATATTCCAAAATCAAACTTCGAGTCACTGTCATTATACAAAAATTAACTTAATTACAAATCATGTCGAAGTGATTCCAGAAATCAACAAATACCTAGCCGTTTTCCCAAACGAGGAGAAAATCACCATTAAATGCCATGAAGAAACCAACATCCAAACCTTAGAGGGAATCTTTCTAATTAATAATCAAAACAACTGCGAAATTCACTTCAGGCAACAAATACTAATATTCCAAAATGAAAACCATGGTCAACCCCTATTACTCCCTAAATTGAATTTAAAATCCCAATCGTACAAAATTACAAATTTCTCCGTTAACCTAAATCCTTTGAAATTAAATGATATATCCTTCAATCCAATCGTCTCGATACCAGAAGAAAAATTCAATATGCACATCCCAAGTATATGGTCCATCATCCTGTATGCGATCGCTGCAATCATCGTTGGGTACTTCGTATACAAACACATAAAGAAGAGGAAACCAGCCACATAGAGGTCATCTCGCACCCCTGAAGACGTCGAACTTCAACTTCCCCAGGATGCTCGAATCTAAGGAGGGAGGAGTTATAGTGCTAACAAATAGACAAAGTGCTGATTTACCAGTATGTGACTCTATCATATTACATTAGTATAAAAACACATGTAAGGCTTAAGATTAGTCAGTCTGTATTCCTTATTCATATTATCAAGTAGTTTATAGAATATTATAACTCTGTACTCACAAAAATAAACTTTTTAAAAACCTATTTGATCGAATAAGAAATTTTATATATATATATATATATATATATATATATATATATATATATATATATATATATATATATATATATATATACCGGGTGTATTAGGCCGACCGACATAGGAGGTTAACATGTGAAATTAGTTAATTGTGAATAGTATCTCCCCAGTGCAGATATTAAGTTGAAAATTCGTGTACTTATTGGGGGATACCAATTTTAGGGATTACAGTCAAAATTAGTAAATTTAAATGTATAATATCAGAAAAAAATAAGGAAATAATTTGTAGAATTTCCAGGATGTTATTCATATCCCGCACCTATTCTGTAACTTGGTGGTTAATTTTTAACCACTGGTTAAAATTTTTATCCAATAGATATTGATTTGACAACTAAAAATCCCTTTTTTTGTTACATGTCAACATACTTGATTGGTTTAATTCATTTTTGGATGACCTTATAATATTTTTTGATATCCAAAATTGTTTTTCAGACGTCTTAAATTCAAATATTTTAGATATCAAAAATCCATTTTTAGATATCAAGAATTGAATTAAAGATATCACGAATTAAATTATGGATATCAAAAATTGAATTAAGGATGTCTTAAAATAAATTATAGATATCACATCTCCGTAATAACATGTCCAAAATTCGAATTTTTGGTGTCTTAAATTAATTTTGAATAGCAAGAATTGAATTCTGGATATCACATCTCCTTAAATAACATGTCCAGAATTCGAATTTTTGGTATCTTAAATTAATTTTGGATATCAAGAATTGAATTATGGATATCACATCTCCTTAAATAATATGTCCAGATTCGAATTTTTGATATCTTAAATTAATTTTGGATATCAAGAATTGAATTATGGATATCACATCTCCTTAAATAACATGTCCAGAATTCGAATTTTTGATGTCCTAAATTAATTTTGATTATCAAAAATTGAATTCTGTATATCAGATCTCCTTAAATAACATGTCCAGATTCGAATTTTTGATATCTTAAATTAATTTTGGATATCAAGAATTGAATTATGGATATCACATCTCCTTAAATAATATGTCCAGATTCGAATTTTTGATATCTTAAATTAATTTTGGATATCAAGAATTGAATTATGGATATCACATCTCCTTAAATAACATGTCCAGAATTCGAATTTTTGACATCTTAAATTAATTTTGGATATCAAGAATTGAATTATGGATATCACATCTCCTTAAATAACAAGTCCAGAATTCGAATTTTTGACATCTTAAATTAATTTTGGATATCAAGAATTGAATTATGGATATCACATCTCCTTAAAAACATGTCCAGAATTCGAATTTTTGATGTCCTAAATTAATTTTGATTATCAAAAATTGAATTCTGTATATCAGATCTCCTTAAATAACATGTCCAGATTCGAATTTTTGATATCTTAAATTAATTTTGGATATCAAGAATTGAATTATGGATATCACATCTCCTTAAATAACAAGTCCAGAATTCGAATTTTTTATATCTTAAATTAATTTTGGATATCAAGAATTGAATTATGGATATCACATCTCCTTAAATAACATGTCCAGAATTCGAATTTTTGATATCTTAAATTAATTTTGGATATTAAGAATTGAATTATGGATATCACATCTCCTTAAATAACATGTCCAAATTCGATTTTTTGATATCTTAAATTAATTTTGGATATCAAGAATTGAATTATGGATATCACATCTCCTTAAATAACATGTCCAGAATTCGAATTTTTGATATCTTAAATTAATTTTGGATATTAAGAATTGAATTATGGATATCACATCTCCTTAAATAACATGTCCAAATTCGAATTTTTGATATCTTAAATTAATTTTGGATATCAAGAATTGAATTATGGATATCACATCTCCTTAAATAACATGTCCAGAATTCGAATTTTTGACATTTAAATTAATTTTGTATATCAAGAATTGAATTATGGATATCACATCTCCTTAAATAACAAGTCCAGAATTCGAATTTTTTATATCTTAAATTAATTTTGGATATCAAGAATTGAATTATGGATATCACATCTCCTTAAATAACATGTCCAGAATTCGAATTTTTGATATCTTAAATTAATTTTGGATATCAAGAATTGAATTATGGATATCACATCTCCTTAAATAACATGTCCAGAATTCGAATTTTTGACATCTTAAATTAATTTTGTATATCAAGAATTGAATTATGGATATCACATTTCCTTAAATAACAAGTCCAGAATTCGAATTTTTGACATCTTAAATTAATTTTGGATATCAAGAATTGAATTATGGATATCACATCTCCTTAAATAACATGTCCAGAATTCGAATTTTTGACATCTTAAATTAATTTTGGATATCAAGAATTGAATTCTGGATTTGGATATCAAATCTCCTTAAATAACATGTCCAGAATTCGAATTTTTGATATCAAGAATTCGATGCGCCAACTAGTTCAAAGTGACTGAATTACTTTGTGTCGGTAAGTCAAATATCCTCAGCGAAATCAAGGCTAAATGTATAACCAAGGCCTATGTTATAATACTCAAACAAATACCTTACAAAATGAAACTATCTTGTTCCATTTAAGCCATTCGGTATGTTAGACAATAGGGCATAGTCTTTAACCCTCTGATTAGCTGAAATTGGATACAAGAAACACATTTACCCAATGTAATTTCGGCTACTTGAAACTGGCGCTGATGTCAGCGCCATCTGTTGAATGACAAATGGAACAGAGTTTATACTTCATTTCACATAAGAAAATAGCGTTGGTTTAGATAGGGATATGATTCCACTAAGGAAATCTGACTTACCGTCACAAAGTAATTCAGCCACTTTAAAATAGATGGCGCACCGAATTCTTGATATCCAAAATTAATTTAAGATGTCAAAAATTCAAATTACGGATATGTTATTTAAGGAGATGTGATATCCATAATTCAATTCTTGATATCCAAAATTAATTTAAGATATCAAAAATTCGAATTTTAGACATGTTATTTAAGGAGATCTGATATACAGAATTCAATTTTTGATATCCAAAATTAATTTAGGACATCAAAAATTCGAATTCTGGACATGTTTTTAAGGAGATGGGATAACCATAATTCAATTCTTGATATCCAAAATTAATTTAAGATGTCAAAAATTCAAATTACGGATATGTTATTTAAGGAGATGTGATATTCATAATTCAATTCTTGATATCCAAAATTAATTTAAGATATCAAAAATTCGAATTTTAAACATGTTATTTAAGGAGATCTGATATACAGAATTCAATTTTTGATAATCAAAATTAATTTAGGACATCAAAAATTCGAATTCTGGACATGTTATTTAAGGAGATGTGATATCCATAATTCAATTCTTGATATCCAAAATTAATTTAAGATGTCAAAAATTCGAATTACGGATATGTTATTTAAGGAGATGTGATATTCATAATTCAATTCTTGATATCCAAAATTAATTTAAGATATCAAAAATTCAAATTTTAGACATGTTATTTAAGGAGATCTGATATACAGAATTCAATTTTTGATATCCAAAATTAATTTAGAACATCAAAAATTCGAATTCTGGACATGTTAAATTTACTTTTTGATGTCAAAAATTCAGTACCATTTTAAGATGTCTAAAATTTTATTTTTGATATCTATAAATGTATTTTTGATATCCTTTATTCAATTCTGGATATCTGATATTCAATTTTTGACATCCTAAATTATTTAAGGATGTCTGAAATTAATTTTAGACGTCCTTAATTATTTAAAGATGTCCATAATTAAATTTTTCATATCTTTTAATATTTAAGGATATCTGAAATTAAATTTTTGACGTCTTTAAATAATTTATGATGTCTTTAAATGTAGAATAAATAGTAAAACGGCGTTCCATAACTCTGAGAGGCTGGGTTCGAAACCAGTAAAATGATATTTTTAATTTTTATTTTTTTAAATAATTATTACGAAATACGTATAATATATACTTTAAATAATGTTTATATTTTATTAAAAGTCTATAAAAGATTAAAAACATATTAATAATAAAAATTATTTTGAAAAGTAAAAATTAAATTTTATTCTGGATGGTTCCGAACCCGTCTCTCCGAGTTTTGTTTATTACCAAGCGCAAACGCTACCGCTATACTATTTGTACTGTTACTTAGTAACCATTTGTCCGGTATACGAATAATAATCCTTGAAATTCTACAAATTTTCTTAATTTTTTCTAATATTACACATTTAAATTTACTAATTTGGGCTGTAATCCGTAGATTTAATATATTCCAATAAATATACAAAATTTCAGCTGAATATCTTACACTGGGGAGATACTATACACAATTAACTGATTGCACATGTTAATCTCCCATGTATCGGTCGGCCTTAGACACCCGGTATATACCTATATACCGTGTGTCCCAAGCAAACCTTGACATAGGCGTTTAACATGGGAAAACTCATGTACCTTATTTAATATTAATTACATTATTATCATTGCGTAAATCAGAGAAAATTATAAATATCTGTCAATAAATATTTGTTTCAATATTTTATCACGTAATATCAAAATAATTGCAATTGTCGTCAATGCAATTGTAGGTCAATGGTTAGCATAGCTGACTGTGGACTGAGATGACGTTTAGAGGTTGGGGTTCGATTCTCCGTCAAGACAGTATTTTATTATTTTTATTTATTTATGAATTAATTGCGAATTATATTAAAGATATTATGTATTATATTAATATGGATGAATTAGTTAAATAATTACAAATAAGTTTCTATCATGATATAATACTAATCTCAATGGAAGTAGTAATTATCAGTATTATCAGTATGACATAAGAATTTAAACTATAACACCTACTTTTACAGTAAATCACAAAACATACACATATTCATTTTATCTCAATCATGTTTTATTAAGATTAGAAGAAAATATAATGCATTTTTATTATATCAATGTTTTGATTATTGTTATCAATTTTTGTCATTGTTTAAAACCAATTATTTTATATTATGTACTTGTTGTAACACTGAATTGATTACAATAATCAAAACATTGATATCCATATTAATATAATACATAATATCTTTAATATAATTCGCAATTAATTCATAAATAAAAAAAAAATAGTAAAATACTGTCTTGACGGAGATTGGAACCCCAACCTCTAAACGTCATCTCAGTCCACAGCCAGCTATGCTAACCATTGACCTATAATGACAATTGCAATTATTTTGATATTACGTAATAAAATATTTAATAATAATAATATTTATTGACAGATATTTATAATTTTCTCTAATTTACGAAATGATAATAATGTAATTAATATTAAATAAGGTACACGAGGTAATGAACTATTATCATGTTAAATATCATGGCTTAATTTTATGCCGGACACCTTTTATTCACAAAAATCAGTTTTCTCATGTCAAGGTTTGCTTGGGACACACGGTATATGTATATATATATATATATATATATATATATATATATATATATATATATATATATATATATATATATATATATATACAGGGTGGTGGCGGTTAGTGGTGAACATAGGGATTTAACATGGGATTTTAGTTTTTTGCAATTTCCTGCTCTCCTGTTCATTTTACGGCAAATACTGTACAGTACAAAATTGTACAATTAAAAATTGCATACATAAATGTATTTACATTTGTGGTTGCTCAGCAACGAGAAAAATATGAAATGTATTGTCAGCAATGATAAAAAATATAAAATATATTTTTTAGATCAAAGTAAGTGAATTGAAAAACAGTTACGAAAAATATGTCAAAAATTATGTAAAATTATGAATCCTATGTTACAACTGAATAAAATAAATTGTTTTCTTTAATTCCATACTGGAAACTTTTGGCTATAATTTAGTGCGAATGAACGCGAGAAAATAAGTGTGTATGCAGACACATTTTATGGTGACCCCAAGACGTGATCCTTCGAGCGCATTAGAGGTCAAGTTTCCAGCCCTGAACCTTAAATTTGAATCCGCAGGAAGCAAAAAGGACGATATTTCCCTTATTTGGCTACCTGTCAATTATCCCAGTGAGGACCCTGAAGTGCAGCAATCACTTTAACTTTGCATATGAATATATCTGCTTAGTGTACAGCAGTATAAATAACAGTACACTTCCTACTGTAAGATTACTTCATTATTTATTTGAAACGAATACTTTAGCCCTTTTTAATTCGATTGTTTTTTCTTTGAGCAATATGAGTGAAGAGACAACTTTGGTTTCCTCCGTAAGAGAAAAGCGGTTTCAGCAACCACCGTCTAGATTAACCTACCCTCAGCTTGGCAACCCAACGGAAAATGTAAGGATCGTGAAAAAACCGAATACTGAAAAACCGCAAACGAATAGAAACGCTCCATCCGTTAAGTCAATACAATCTTCCACTTCTACCAGAATTATGCAGAACAAGTTAGAGACTCAGAAGAAAATTGCAGCTTTAGAAAAGGAAATCGAAGAAGCTTCCGATCATGTTGCAGATTTGATGGTAGACCTAAATCATGCCAGAAAAGAACTAACCTACTATGAGGGTGAAAAGGCTGATGAAGAGTCCAAGAAAGCAATACGAGAAATCGAAATGAAGATTATCAATCTGGAGGCACAAATTACCAAAGGTGAAAAGAAACTTAATAGACTTCAAGCTAGTTTTGAACGTAGTAAAAAGCTAATTGAAGATGAAAGCGAAATAATTAATAATATAATCATAGAAGAAGATTTTAATGGTGAAAAA
This sequence comes from Harpalus rubripes, assembly GCA_963082715.1. Lineage (NCBI taxonomy): Eukaryota > Metazoa > Arthropoda > Insecta > Coleoptera > Carabidae > Harpalus > Harpalus rubripes. The sequence goes on along the minus strand of OY720453.1, from coordinate 20,239,943 downwards.
TGTGAACAAGATCATGAAGAAATTCCTACATTCGAAGAAGAAAATGAAAAACACGACCGTTTGAAGAACTGGATAGAAAATGGAGGAAAACAGACCATGACGACATCTCGACTTCATTCTCTCATACTAATCAGAAAAATCAGCATGAGCCTGAACCAATCCCTGATATTTTTGAAAAATTCGCCACTGCTTTAACCCGAGCCATACAGAACCAGCAGCAAAATACACTCATAGTAATGAAGTCAAATGATAACGACTTACCATACTTCGATGGAAGTGCCGAAGATTGGTTAATTTTTAAGAATGAGTTTGATAGAACCAGCAAGATATTAGACAACTCTCAAAAGATGGTACGACTTAGATCCCACCTAAAAGGCAAAGCTAAGTTTGCAGTGAATCATCTCTTGGCCAATCCTGATAACGTAAACAAGATTATGAAAACTTTAGAACAAGCTTTCGGTAATCCTGAAAAGATTATTACAACATTGATAGAAAAAGCTAAATGTGTTAAAGCCCCTGATCTTAACAGACCAGAAACCATCGTGGGATTTGGAACTGCAGTAGACGCACTAGTTACCAACGTAATATCTTTTCAACTTGAAGAATATAAGAACAATATACAATTATTAAACGAACTTGTAGACAAATTGCCTAAAATTCTACAACGTGAATGGTACAAATTTGTGATGCAATCAGAACAAAAGAAAAATCTACAAATGTTTCAATCATGGATACAAGATGAAGTAAACACTGCGTACCTACAAATCAAACCTGAGCCGGTTCAAGAAAGATCTTCTGAAACTAGAAAAATTATAAATCAAGGAATACATACAGCAAAAGAAGAGAAAAGGAATTTTTGTCATAACTGTAATATCGAAAACCATATAATAACTTCATGTACAAAGTTTATGAGGTTACCAATATCAGAAAAGCGAAAGATAGTGAGAGAGAAAGGATTATGTTATCTATGCCTTGAGAAAGGTCATCGTTCTGCAGATTGTTCCGAAAAGCAAGTATGTGGCCTAGATTCTTGTACTAATATTCATCATCGTTTGCTTCATCCTCCTTCAATGAATAAAGAAAACAGCAAGAAAGACAAGAAACCTTCTGAGTTTAATTCTAGTTCCTCAGATGTACTCAATGCAGTCACTTCAGCTGGTTACGGATTTATACCCATCATTCCAGTGAAAGTCACTGGTCCTCGAAAAACTGAAACCGTTCTAGCTTTGCTGGATACTGGTGCAAGTTTCACAATGATAAAATCTGACATTGCGAATCAACTTGGTTTGTCAGGGAATGTGAAACCGTTGTCATTTAATGTATTTGGAAATGACGTAAGAACTGAAAATGAATCCAGGCTAGTCGATTTGACAGTTGAAGGAGTTCTCCGAAATTCGAATAGATATTTTATTAAAAATGTTCGTACTATTAAGAATCTAGTAGTTCCTTCATCTAAGTTGGACTTTGATGAGATAAAAGAAAAGTTCGTCTATCTAAACGGAGCACGTGTTAAGTCCATTCCTGACAAACGACCTCAAATGATAATCGGTTTTGATAACCATCGCCTCTTCTGTCCACTACACACAATTGAGGATCCTAACGAAAATGGACCATCTGCTCATCTTTGTCGATTGGGGTGGTATTTGTCTGGTGTCACGAGCGGGGAGTACTCTTACTTTGCTTGTGAATCATATCACTCTGAATCAAAATCTGAAATTAAAGAGACTGAAAAAGAAACAGTAGTAGAAGAAACTAACGAAGAAACGCAAGACAAAGTAGATATTTCAACTGAAACTGAAGAGCAGCCTAAAGTAGAAACGAAAGAAGTCACCGAAACAATGGAAGAATGTGTAGAAAAACATGTTACTGAAAAGACAAAAGTGACTGAAATTGTAAATACTGATTCTGAAGTAGCGAAAATAAAAGACACAAAACCAGTAGAGAAAGTTATTTCTACGTCCAAAACAAAACCGGTAGAAACAAAAAATGACAAACCGATAGAAAAAGAAACTGAATCTTCAGTAGAAAAAGAAAAGAAAGTAACTGTAGAAAAAGAAACAACCATAGAAAAAGAAACACCAAAAGAAAATGAAACAACAGTAGATGCCTCTAAAGAATCAAAAGCCGAAACAAAGAAAGAGGAATCTCCCACGAAAAATGAAACGGTGAGGAGTGAAACTCCTGTTCCTCTACCAAGTATCTGTAAAGAAAGGGACAAATTCCGAGCTACGTCGAAGCATTGTCAATATCTTAGCAATGAATTTTGGAGACGATGGACGCATGCATGTTTACCACTATTAGCTCCCAGAAAAATCTGGAGAAAGAAGACTGAGCCCATCGAGGTAGGAGGTGTTATATTAAAGGATGATCTGGTGCCAAGAAACACATGGAAAAAAGGGATCATCAATCAAGTGTACCCTAGGAAAGACGGGCAAGTTCGGGTATTGGATGTACGGGTTGCATTTGCAAAAAAAGAAAAAGATGAAGAGCCTACCATTAGAACTTACCGCCGACCAGTCGTGAAAATCAGGAGAGAATATCGTTTTGAGGACAAAACGGGGAGGAGAAAATGTGGTTGCTCAGCAACGAGAAAAATATGAAATGTATTGTCAGCAATGATAAAAAATATAAAATATATTTTTTAGATCAAAGTAAGTGAATTGAAAAACAGTTACGAAAAATATGTCAAAAATTATGTAAAATTATGAATCCTATGTTACAACTGAATAAAATAAATTGTTTTCTTTAATTCCATACTGGAAACTTTTGGCTATAATTTAGTGCGAATGAACTCGAGAAAATAAGTGTGTGTGCAGACACAACATTTATTATTATGTTTTTGGTTTCTTCACAAATTTAAAACGAAATTTCAAAATTTCTGTTATTTTGAAGCAATAGCCTTGGAATTTATTTTTTTCTGGTTGTCAAAAATTATTTATAAACGTCAATCATGCGTTTATCTAACTTAAAAATTAAATAAATACAAACAACTTTTAATTTTAATACGTATTTTTTATTAGGTATACCATTTAATAATAAACCAATTCCAAATGTATCAACTACGTAGAATTTTTATTTATCATAGCCAATACCATTTTTTCACTCACTTCGTTATAACGTCTTCTATTATTATTATTATTATTATTATTATTATTATTATTATTATTATTATTATTTCCTTCATTATCTTCGTTCACAGCTACACTAGCTGTGTTCTCAACGTTTTTAACAAGTTTAGAAATTGTTGCTATAATAGGAATTGGTGTATTTTCGTACTTTATGGAAAACAAATCACGTATTCTTCTAAAACTATTTCCACCATAATAATTTTTTATAATGAAAACTCGTTCCTTATTCGAATAAACATTCATTATTAAATTAACTTTTTATTAGAGAAAATTTCGAAAATTGGACAGAAATTGAATGACATTATTAAGTTTAAACATTTGAGTTATAAGTCATGGCTATTGCTACAAATTAACAAAAATTTCGAAGTTTCTTTTTAAAATTGTGAAGAAACCAAAAACATAATAATAAATGTAAATACATTTTTGTATGTAATTTTTACTGTACAGTTTTTGTCGTAAAATGAACAGGAGAGCAGGAAATTGGAAAAAACTAAAATCCCATGTTAAATCCCGATGTTCACCCTTAACCGCCACCAACCTGTATATATATATATACATACAGGGTGTAAATGAAATAACTGCATTAAATTTAACCAGTAATGTAACTCGACGAGAGCAACAATATTTCTTAATAACTTTTTTTTCTAAGTCTTTTAGATTTTGAGTTAAAATTCTTTAAAGATTTGTTGCATATTTCGTTACCCGCCTATGGAGAACAAAGAGACAAACGGCTGCGCTGCCGTATTCAAGTGAGATACAAACAGCTCAAAAATTCTCGGTTACCGGTTACACTTACAGTCACAGTTATTAATAAACGAATCAAGGGAAATAACACTATTATTAATTAATACGTAATAGTACAATTTTTAAAATAAATAAATTTAAATATTGGATAACAAAAGTATAAAGTTGTGTATTGAACCAGGCTTTTAATCACGTGAATAGTGGAAGACAAGGAGAAACGAGGTAACGAGACGAAGAGCAAAAGCATAGTTATTAGGTTATGAGATGATTATTTATCGTCGATAAATCATAATAGTTTAAATACGTTATTCAAAAATGTAAGTACAAACTTTTGTCCATTTAAAAGAGGTACATGAGTACCAATAATTAGTCGTCCATTTATTGTTCCCCAAACATTTTTTAATGAAAATTTTGACAGCATTTTCGTCTGTCGAGATGTGTATTGTGCATAATAAATACACCTTACCAAGTAAATTCAGTCTCATTAATGAACATTATGAGCCATTCCCAAAATTGAAGTCTGTTATGTGCTGAAAACAGAACTTTTTGCACATGTTATGGATATAACGGTTGCATTTTTTAAAATTGTCATATGTGACACTCCGTATTGTGATGTGATAAAGATGTACAAGATTAACAAATGTGCGAATTAAGAACAGAATGATTTGGCGATGATTTGGAAACGTTCCGTGTAAATGCGTTGGCAACTCCATGACACTGTTTTTATGTCAACCGTGATGTCAAGTAAAATGTAATACAGATACGAGTAAAAAAATAAATAAATAAACCATAGGTAAGTAATTACAATGTCTGTGTACTCGCATTTTGACAGAATTTTACCTTATAAACAAGTTTATTACTAATGTCAAAATTTAATTGCAACAATTGACAGGAATGTCAATTGCTAAAACAAAAATTTTCGTAGGTATTGCTACTGCATTCAATTATCACAAAAATATTTGGAACGACTCGTCAATTTACGGGGTGGTAAAAATGCTAAAATAATATGCGATTTCGAGAAAAAGTTATTAAGAAATATTGTTGCTCTCGACGAGTTATATTACTGGTTAAATTTAATGCACTTATTTCATTTACAGCCTATATATATATATATATATATATATATATATATATACATATACATATACAGGGTTTAAATTTAACCAGTAATGTAACTCGATGAGAGGAACAATATTTCTTAATAACTTTTTTTCTAAGTCTTTTAGATTTTGAGTTAAAATTCTTTCAAGATTTGCTGCATATTTCGTTACCCGCTCATGGAGAACAAATGCTGCCGTATTCAAGTCGGATACAAACAGCTCAAAAATTGTCGGTTACACTTAGTCACAGTAATTAATAAACGAATCAAGGGAAATAACATTATTATTAATTAATACGTAATAGTACAATTTTTAAAATAAAGAAATTTAAATTTTGGATAACAAAATTATAAAGTTGTGTATTAAACCAGGGTTTTTAACCTGTGAATAGTGTGAATAGAGGAAGACAAGGAGGACGAGGAAGAGGAAAAGCATAGTTGTTAGGTTATGAGATGATTATTTATCGTCGACAAATCATAATAGTTTAAATACGTTATTCAAAAAATGTAAGTACAAACTTTTGTCCATTTAAACGAGGTACATGAGTACCAATAACAGTCGTCCATTTATTGTTCCTGACCAAACATTTTTTAATGGAAATTTTTACAGCATTTTCGTCTGTCGAGATGTGTATTGGGATTTTCAAATAAGAAAACGCTAACTAGCGGCAAATATTAGAACTGCAAACAGTGGTACACATTTGACATTTACATGAAACTACAACTATATGACTACAAAAACTCAACTATACGTACTTGAATTATAAATAAAAAATACTAATAAATGAGAAAATAATACGAAAACTAAAGAAATACAATTGACAGAAATGCTACGTTGACACACGTCAACAAAAAGTGTACCAGTGTTTAATGCGATCAGGTACATGAGTACCAATAATTAGTCGTCCATTTATTGTTCCCCAAACATTTTTTAATGAAAATTTTTACAGCATTTTCGTCTGTCGAGATGTGTATTGTGCATAATAAATACACCTTACCAAGTAAATTCAGTCTCATTAATGAACATTATGAGCCATTCCCAAAATTGAAGTCTGTTATGTGCTGAAAACATAGAACTTTTTGCACATGTTATGGATATAACTGTTGCTTTTCTTAAAATTGTCATATGTGACACTCCGTATTGTGATGTGATAAAGATGTACAAGATTAACAAATGTGCGAATATTAAGAACAGAATGATTTGGAAACGCTCCGTGTAAATGCGTTGGCAACTCCATGACACTGTCTTTATGTCAACCATGATGTCAAGTAAAATGTAGTAAAAAAATAAATAAATAAACCATAGGTAAGTAATTACAATGTCTGTGTACTCGCATTTTGACAGAATTTTACCTTATAAACAAGTTTAGTACTAATATCAAAATTTAATTGGAACAATTGACAGGACTGTCAATTGCTAAAACAAAATTTTTCATAGCTATTGCTACTGCATTCAATTATCACAAAAATATTTGGAACGACTCGTCAATTTACGGGGTGGTAAAAATGCTAAAATAATATGCGATTTCGAGAAAAAGTTATTAAGAAATATTGTTGCTCTCGACGAGTTATATTACTGGTTAAATTTAATGCACTTTACATTTCATTTACAGCCTGTATATATATATGTACTCAATATCTCCCAGTTAATTCCCATGTCATCAATTTCTGATGTAAAAATTACAAAACTTTTATCTAGCATCTTTGTCGTACACACATGGCATATATGAGACTTTTATTCGCTATCTCATTGTCGTTGGTGTTTCAAAGAGGTATAAGCTATCTCCGTCTCACCAATGGCAAAACATGAAATAGAAACTATATTATAACCGCATTATGGAATTCTAGGGAATTGAAAAGCTACGAGGTGCAGACAACAGGAATCTGTAGAAGTTCTTGATCAGGAACCTCTTGCGAGGAACTGAGAATGCGTACGAGGTATGTGTTGGAGAAATCACGAAACCAGAGAAATTGATGGCTGGGGTTGATGCTGCTGCGGTGGCTGTATACAACGTGAGTTTGAAAACATGGGGCAAAGCGCATAGATCGGCAAGTCAAGTCATTGTCAAATACATTGAAAGTAAGGTCGTTGCTCGTGACATGTGAAACTGCGAGAGAAATGTGGGTTAAATTACACGCTATCTATGAACAGCAAACGCAACAGGCTGCGCATACAGTTCAAGCAGAATTTTTCATCCCTAGCATGGATCCGACAGATGACCTTGTTTCACATATAGCAAAATTCGAGGTACTTGTGTTTAAGCGTTATAAATGTTTTTCATGTTTGCCGCCATATATGATAGATACACACGCAACGCCAAATAAATAGTTGGCATCACTGTCAAAGTTGGTAGTCATGTTGTTGTTGTCTTCCTGTGTAAGTGTAGTACACATGTTTTGTAAGCTAGTGTATTTCTTTCTACATTTGTTTTTCACATAATAAACAATAGTTCAATTATCTGCTACATTTTAATCACCCATTAACAGGTTATGGGCCCAGATCTCCCATCACTGCACGGAAAGTGACTTGAAAAGTGTGAAAAAGAAAACGTGATCGCGGCGCAAGTAAAGTACGCAGTGCAGTACGTGTTTTTGTAGTGATCATGGTGGACGAGAGTGCATTGTCGGCAACAAATGTAAGAAAATTCGACGGAACGAATTTTCAGGGCTGGAAGTTCCAAATTAGAACGTTGCTTATCGCAAATGGAATCCTAGACGTGGTTGATGGCACGAGAGTAAAACCCGAAACTCTTGGGTCAGCAGAGGCCAAGACGTGGGAGAAAGACAACGCCAAGGCGATGTTCGCGATTTCGTCTTCAATGGAATATTCGAAATTGGAACCTCTACTCGTCAGCAAAACCGCTAAGGAAATGTGGGACAAGCTATGTACAATACACGAGCAAAAATCTGCGGCGAACAAGCTCATGTTAACGCAAAAATTTCATGAATATAAAATGGCGTCAGGCGACACAGTAGTAGAACACATTGCTAAGGTACAAAACATGGAAGCGCAGTTGAATGACCTCGGAGAAAATGTGTCCGATGTAACAATCATGGCGAAGATTCTCGCAAGCTTGTCATCGAAATTCAGCACGCTACAAACTGCTTGGGACAGCGTTGATCCGACGCGACAGACGTTGGATAATCTCCAAGAGCGTCTAATTCGAGAAGAGATCCGCTTAGGCAGTGTAGAGAAGAACGACGAAACCAGGGGGTCTATTCTAATTCATAGCCACATGTGCTATCCGCTATATAAGTTCCACTACTAGTCAACAGATGGATTCAAGTCGGATAGCCACAATCATGTGCTATCAGCTATATAAGTTTCACTACTAGCCAATAGATGGATTCAAGTCGGATAGCCACATGTGCTATCCGCTATAATGACAGATGTCAAACGTGCTGATAGCTTTCACTCTAGTTTGACTGTGGATGATCGTGGCTTTGTTCTTACAGTACCTATTTGTGTTTAATTTGTGTTAGTTCTTGGTGTGGCAATTTATTTAGGTTTGTTGTAGGATTAATTTAGTAGTTTCGTTATATATCTTATTTTTTTATTAGTAATAGTGTGTTAGATTACTTAGTTTATGTTGGACAATTTAATATAAATATTATTTTATTGACAGGTGTCATGCACGTCATGTATATGTCAAATGTATTTATTCTTTTGTTATTGTATATAAAATCACAGGTTGTAAATGAGTAGTTGAAAAATAAATTCTGATTCTGTCAGTACGTCAGTACATGAAATTAAACACAGAAGTCTTTCATTGAGTTTAATAATCTTCAGCATATAAAATCTTATAGAATTTAACAGGTTATGGGCCCAGAGCTCTTCTATATCAAATAATAGGTACTGTAGTTCAAAATGAATGAGGAAAAAGTTTATCTGTTTGATGGGTCAAACTACAGCAATTGGAAATATCGATTGGAAGTAGTTTTGGACCATCATGATTTATTGGAATTTATTTGTAAAAGTTCTCAGGAAATGGTAGAGGAATTGAATTTAAGTAATACTTTAGCGGAACCCATAAAGGAAGCTGAAAGATTAAAGGCAGTGGAAGCTTTGGTCAAGAAGGAAAAGAAAGCTAAAGCAATGATTGTTTGTAGAATTGCAGATCGTCACTTAGAGTATGCTAAGGATTTAAATAATCCTAAAGAAATTATGAAAAAATTGGAATCTGTGTTTAACAGAAAGACAATTGCGAGTCAATTATTTCTTAGAAAAAAACTTCTTCAATTAAAATTTAAAGATGACGAATCCATAGAAACTTTTCTGCTAGAATTTGACAAAACCGTACGGGAACTTAAATCTGTAGGCGCAAAAGTAGAAGAGGAAACTCTTGTATGCCAGTTGTTGTTATCACTTCCAAAATCATATGAAGGTTTAGTAACTGCTTTAGAAACAATTGAACCTAGTCAGCTCACAGTGGCTAAAATAAAAAGCAGATTATTAGATGAAGAGAGGAAGAGAACAAGTTTAAATGAAGAACAATCCAACAATCGTGGAAAATCTGCAGCTTTTGTTGGTAATAGTAAAAGTTCTGGTAAATTCCCTTTTAAATGTTATAGATGTGGAAAGATTGGACATCGTCGTGCTCAATGCCGAGTAATACTTCCGCCGGAAAATAAAAGCAGGAAGGGTGGTGCAAATATTACCACAGTAGACAACGACGATGTTATATTCCTTGCTGTAGAAGAAACTGAAATAAATAGCAGTGCGTTTCTTGGAAGTTCAACTCCCCCATTTGAGTGGTACATAGACAGCGGAGCATCAGATCACATGGTTAAATGTCTTCAATATTTCTCTTCCCTACAAAAATTAGATTGTCCTAAGAAAAATTGCAGTAGCCAAAAGTGGAACAACCGTTGATGCTGAAAAATCAGGTACTATTCAAATTATTTTTCATGTGAACAGTAAATCTATTCCCATTAAAGTCCAAAATGTATTGTATGTCCCAAAGTTAAACAATAATTTGTTATCAGTGAAGAGACTAGAAGAGCAAGGGCTATCAATAATATTTAAAGATAGAAAAGTTAAAATATATAAAGGAAATAATCTAGTTGCTGTTGGTATGGAAAAAGGACGTTTATATATTTTAAATTTTTCTTTAAATATGGAAAAAGCAAATAATTGTGATTTGGAAAATAATTTTAATTTATGGCATAGGCGCTTAGGGCACCTTAATAATAATTCAGTATTGGAATTGAGTAAATCATCATCTGTAACAGGAATTCCTAGATTTACTGACGTCAATAGTAGAATATGTGTTCCCTGTTTGGAAGGAAAACAATGTCGTTTACCATTTAAATCTCCAAAAGTTAGGTCATCTCGAATTCTAGAATTGATACATAGTGAAGTGATGTATGCGGTCCCATATCTCCTTCTACTTGGGATGGTAAGAAATATTTTGCTACATTCACAGACGATTTCTCTCATTTCACAATAATTTATTTACTCAAGCACAAAAGTGAGTTGCTGTCATACTTTCAAAAATATGTAGCCATGGTTTCTGCAAAATTTGGCGCAAAAATTTCAAGATTCAAATGTGATAATGGCAGTGAATATAAGTCTAATGAATTTGTCAATTTTTGTGAAAATGCAGATATATACATAGAGTATACAAACCCTTATACTCCGCAACAAAATCCTATTGCAGAGAGAATGAATCGAACTATATTGGAAAAGTCTAGAGCAATGATCTATGATTCAAAATTGAGTAAAGTATTTTGGGGAGAAGCAGTGCTTACTGCCGCATATCTTGTTAATAGAAGCTTGACCACATCTCTTACAGAAGAAAGCGGAGGGAAAACACCTGCAGAACTATGGTATAGTGTTAAACCTGATTTATCCAATCTTAAAATATTTGGTTGTAAAGCGTATATTCATGTCCCTGACGAAATTAGAAGGAAGCTAGATTCCAAGACTATTTATTGAAGGCATCATGGTTGGCTATACAACAAATGGGTACAGGATATGGAATTCAGAAAAAAGGAAAATATTTTCTTCAAGAGATGTAATATTTAATGAAAAGGAAGAAAATTGTATATGGAAAGTAGACGGATGTGAAGATACGACTGAATATAAAAATCAAGATTCAGAGGAAAACCAAAAAGATACTGCAATTTTGGAAAATAGTGGTAGTTCTGAAATGGAAAATACTGGTAGTTCTGAAATAAATGAAAGAACTGTTCGTATAAGGAAGCCACCAACCTGGATGAATGACTTTGATTTGTTATTATGCTTTATCTGCAGATCTAGATCCTGATGTACCGAGAAATATTGAAGACATAAATAATAGAGCAGATTCGGAACGTTGGAAAGAAGCTGTACAAGAAGAAATTTCATCACTAGAGGAAAATGAAACCTGGGAGCTCTGTGATTTGCCGAAAGGAAAAACTCCTCTTAGTTGCAAATGGGTATTTAAAATTAAAAGGAACTCGGAAGGAAATATTGAGATATAAAGCCCGACTGGTTGTTAGAGGTTTTGCCCAAAAATATGGAGTTGATTATAAGGAAACTTTTGCACCAGTTGCAAGGATGAATGGTTATAATTCTAGTATGAAAGATGATATGAATAAGGATTGTAAATTAAAATGATCTTTGTATGGGTTAAAAAAAAGCACTTCATGGATGGAACATTCGCTTCGATGCATATATTAAAATATTAGGATTTAAAAGATGCGAGTGTGATCATTGTTTATTAATGAAGAACAAATATGTCTCTTAATATATGTAGATGATTGTATTCTTGCATGTAAAAATATGAATACAATAATTACGATTAAACGGAAATTACAGGAAGAATTTCAGATGAAAGATGCTGGAAAAATAGGTACTTTCATTGGTATTAAAGTAACATGACAAACGGTGGAATATTAATTTTAAGTCAACCGAGAATTAACTGGTTCATTAATGTTTTTGATGTGTGGAACTCGGCGTGACATTGGTGCAAAGTTTAATGAATTAAAATAGTATCTTGGTTTATTTAAATTGGGCGGGGGTGTTGAAGAGACAATTTAATATAAATATTATTTTATTGACAGGTGTCATGCACGTCATGTATATATCAAATGTATTTATTCTTTTGTTATTGTATATAAAATCACAGGTTGTAAATGAGTAGTTGAAAAATAAATTCTGATTCTGTCAGTACGTCAGTACATGAAATTAAACACAGAAGTCTTTCATTGAGTTTAATAATCTTCAGCATATAAAATCTTATAGAATTTAACAGTTTAGTTAATAGTTTTATTTATATATTACATTTTTAAATTTTCGAAAGATTTAGATTCTACTATAGCAATTTTAGTTAGTTTAATTTAAAATAAATTCCCTGAATGGATCTTGCGCATCCCTAATCGTTCGTCTATTCAATCGAATTTCTTCCCGTCTTTCCTCTTCTTCAAGCACATCTGCGGCTAATAAAGCCCTATAAATATATGCCATAATCTAAAATTATTTTTAAACAAAGGTTGTTAGAATTATAAATAATTATTATAATTTAAATATATACTTACAATATATAGATATAAATCAAATATTATTATGATATAACACACGTATTTTAACACAAAATTGAAAAGCCGAAATGCTTGTCAACTTGTCATTCAGAGTTATCAGTCACTGTCAAAACAAACATTCAAATTATAGCGTGACACTTTGCTCGTAGCGATACCACTAGAGCTGTCGCTACGGATAGCCACATGTGGCTAAATTAATAAAAATTCCACTACTGGCCAACAGATGGAGTCGGATAGCGGGATTGGGCTAAGTTAGCCTCACGCTACATGAATTAGAATAGAATCCCAGTGCATTGACAGTGTCCAGTAAAGTGAACAGTAGTAAGTTCAAACAACGTGGTGTGAGTGAAAAGAAGCTGAAAAAGAGTCGAAAGGACATCGAGTGCTTCAAGTGCCATGAGAGGGGACATTTTGCAAGTCAGTGTGAAAAATTTAAACGCGGTAAGAATGAAGGAAATAGCAGTCAGTCACGTGACTGTGCGTTCGTAATGGTTAATCGGGAAGACCACAGTGCGACACGCATTCCGGAAGTATGGACAAAACCAACTAGTGTTCAAATTAGAGACTTACTGGCGGCCAATCAAAAAGACATTTGGCTCACCGACAGCGGGGCGTCAAAACATATGACTGGCAGGCGTGAATGGTTCAACGAGTTTAGTGTAACCGCAAATGGTGATACCGTATCACTCGGTGATGAAGGCGAGTGCGAAGTAAATGGTATAGGAACAGTAATCGTAAATAAACTTGTAAACAATGTGTGGCAGGAAGCGCGCATAGAAAACGTAATATATGTTCCGAAATTAAAGAAAAATCTGTTTTCTGTCGGTGTGTGCGACAGCAAGGGACTCAATGTGAACTTCGAAAACGGACTTGTAAAAATAAACAATAAAAACGAGGTAATCGCGTCAGGTGTGAAACAAAGAAACGGCATTTACCGTATGTTTTTCCAAGAAATAGTTCCGCGTAGCGATTACAAATCTACGTGTGTGGCATGAACGTCTCGGTCACGTCAATAAGCGCGCGATAATCTAAATGGTGAAAAAGGGACTAGTAACCGGGATATCGATGGCAGATATGAATGACTATTTCTGCGAGGCATGCCAGCTCGGAAAAGCTCACAGACTTCCGTTTAAGAAAAGTGCTGAAAAAATGGCGCGGCAACCGGGCGACCTTATATACACAGACGTGTGTGGTCCGATGTCAATCGAATCGCTAGGTGGCGCAAACTATTTTCTCACGTTTAAAGATGACGTGACCGGGTATCGTTTTGTTTATTTTATCAAACACAAAACCGACGTGTTCGATAAATTCAAAGAATTCGAGAAACGAATTGCGAATAAATTCGAACGTCCAATCAACGTTCTTAGATCGGACAACGGCAGAGAGTTTTGCAATCAAAAGATGAACGACTACCTTGCATCACACGGAATCAAGAAAGAAAACACCGCTCTTACTGCCCTGAACAGAACGGGAAAGCAGAGAGGGAGAACCGCACCATAGTCGAGAGCGCTCGGACCATGCTGCAGGCGAAGGATCTTCCGTTGTATTTATGGGCTGAGGCAGTCAACACGGCTATTTATGTCTTTAATCGCACCGTGTCGCCAGGCAGCGGTGTCACTCCCTATGAGCAATGGACGGGGAAGAAGCCAAGCGTAAAGCACCTCAGAATATTCGGCTGCGAAGCATATGTCCACGTACCGAAAATGTTCACCAAGAAATTCGATGCACGCGCGAGAAAAGCCATTCTCGTGGGTTATCAAGGTGACTCAGAAAATTATCGAGTCTACGAGTCAGCATCAAAACAAGTAAGAGTGGTACGAGATGTAACTTTCAATGAAATTACTAGTAAAGTAAATACTGAAATGAAACAAGAAGATGAGATCTTACTTCCCAGAACGGGAGTAGCAGAAATCGAGGCAGAGAACACGAAGACGAGGAGAACCCTGAAGGCAACTCGGACAATGAAGGCGAGCAGCATGCTGTTGAGAACGAACCATCTGGAAATTCAGCTGCAGAGTCAAATTGGGAAACTGATGCACGAGTTCTACGTGATCGTGGAAAAATACAACGCCCAATCAGGTTTCGACAGGATCAAGTTGAAGCAGATGTGGCCGAGTACAACATTCCCAACACATACGACGAGGCAATGAACAGTAAGGACGCTGCGCAATGGGCTATTGCTGTCAACGAGGAGTTGCAGGCACACAAAACCAACCAGACATGGAAAATAGTACCCAGAACGCCAGAGTTGAAAACAATCGACTCTAAATGGGTATTTAAGGTGAAGAGCGACCCAGATAATAACTCTCACAGATACAAGGCGAGACTGTGTGCGCGTGGTTTCATGCAACAACATGGGATTCACTTCACAGAGACTTTCGCACCTGTAGTGCGATACGATTCTCTCCGAGTACTTCTAGCAACGGTAACTGAGATGGATCTGGAGCTGCTACAGTTTGATATTCAAACAGCATCCCTCTACGGTGCTCTGAATGAGAACATCTACATGGAGCTGCCGCAGGGTCTAAACATCGAGGGAAAGAAGACTAGTGTAAGTGTAAATAGTGTTGTGTGCAAGCTTGAGAAGTCCTTATACGGGCTCAAACAGGCTCCAAGGTGTTGGATCCAGAGGTTCAAACGGTTCCTAAATAAATTCAAGTTTAAAAATAGTGAAGCCGATCAGTGTATTTTTATCGGCAAACATAGTGGTGAAAGTGTGTTACTAGCGCTTTTTGTAGACGACGGATTAGTCGCAGCAAAATCAAAAGAAACTGGACTATATAGTAGACTGTTTAAGTGCTGAGTTTAATATTACAATAGGCGACGCAACTGTATTTGTAGGTTTACAAATCGTTCGCGATCGGGAGAATAAATCACTTATAATTCACCAAGCTGCATACACTGCAAAAATGATTAATAAATTTCATATGAATGACGCGAAAGCAGTCAGCGTACCTGTTGATCCACACACGATCCTCTATCCAGCGGGAACAGATGATCAAATTTCAAATAAAATTCCTTATCGCGAGGCAGTCGGATCTCTTGTATTTTTAGCCTCAGTATCGCGTCCGGACATATCATTTGCAGTAAATTCAGTAAGCAAATTTCTTAATAATCACACGCAAGAGCATTGGCGTGCAGTTAAGCGTATATTCGCGTATCTAATTGGAACCATAGATCACGGAATAGAGTACAAAAGCGGCGGTAGCGAATCAGGGTTAATCGGTTATTCCGACGCAGACTTTGCAACCGATATAGAGACACGTAGATCGACCACCGGCTATGTATTTTGTCTTTCAAATGGTCCTGTTACTTGGTCCTCTCAGAGGCAAAAATTAGTTACACTTAGCACGACCGAATCAGAATATGTTGCAGCAGCAACGGCTGCTAAATAGACAATGTGGCTTCGAAAATTAATGCAAGATATCGGATGTCCATGTGTCAATGAAACTGTGTTGTTTGTCGACAACCAAAGCGCGATACGCTTAGTCAAAAACCCCGAGTTCCATAAGAGAACTAAACACATACACATTCGCTATCACTACATAAGAGAACAAGTTGAAAACAAAAACATTTCTGTGAAATATGTACCGACAGAATTGCAAAAGACAGATATTTTTACAAAAGCACTGCCACGAGATAGTTTTAAGAAACTTTGTATTCTTCTTAACATAGAATCATGTCAGGCAAGGCATTCAAACGGCGGTAGTGTTAAAGTGTTATAAATGTTTTTCATGTTTGCCGCCATAAATGATAGATACACATGCAACGCCAAATAAATGGTTGGCATCACTGTCAAAGTTAGTAGTCATGTTGTTGTCTTCCTGTGTATGTGTAGTACACACACGTTTTGTAAGCTAGTGTATTTGTTTCTACATTTGTTTTTCACATAATAAACAATAGTTCAATTATCTGCTACATTTTGATCACCCATTAACAACTTGTGTTATGTTTACAGCAACTGAGAGTGAAGCCAGATGAATCGTCTCTCATGGTGAAATTGCTGGATACATTGCCGGACGATTACGAAAGCTTAAGGCAAGCCTGGTGGGTTAAACCGGACGACCAGAAAACTCTGGCCAATCTGGTGAGAATTTTGACGTCAGACGATGTCAGCAGCGAGTCGTAAAACGCGAAGAACTAGTGGCGCTGATGACGAATAAGACGAAAATCGACGAAAAAGGTAAACAGGCGAAGACATCCGGAATACCAGCTGATAAAAGTAAGGAAAGAGACCCCCACTTCGATGCTACAGGTGTGGGGTTATTGGCCGTATGAAGCGAAATTGTCTCAACCTGAAGAAGAGCAAGGATTCGGGTAGATCAAAGGCGAACAATTGCAATAGGGATCAGGCTTACATTAGCGGGGCTATGAACACGGAGTTGGATACAGATCTGTGGATCATAGATTCTGGATCCACAGATCATCTGTCATTTCGTAGAGAGTGGTTTTCTTCGTACAAAAAATTCGCAATACCGGTTGAGGTTTATCTCGGAGACAAGTCATCAATAAACACTGAAGGACGCGGAACAATACATTTTGAAACGGCGGATAATGGTGAGTGGCTGCCTGGTCACATGGAAAATGTTTTGTATGTAGCCAGTGCTTTTTTATTTTCTGTCACATCTGCTTTAGAAAATGGCTTGTCGTGTAATTTGAGACAATCTTATTGCGAATTTATGAAAAATTGGGTTGTCAAAGCACGAGGCATTAGGTACGGGCAACTTTTCAAGATGGCAATTTGAGTGAAAATACGTGAGCAAGTACGAGACAAAGAAGCCAACGTGTCACTCAGGGATTCCCTCCAGATTTGGCACGAGCGGCTGGGACATCAAAACAAGTGTCATTTTTGGGATCGAGGTAAGCAAAAACGATGAGTTTTGCGGAGCATGCGTCGAGGAAAAGCAGCAGAGGACAACTTTTCAATCAAGACAGCAGCGTGCGACGGAGTATGCTGTTGAAAGAACTGTTGTGGACTTGGCTCGCACGATGATTCTTGCGAAGTATCTACCAGTCACTCTGGGTTGAGGCGGTGAACACTGCGGTGTTTGTGCTAAATCGGGCGGGGCTCAGTAGAGTTGAAAATAAGACACTTTACGAGTTGTTTACTAGACGAACTGGGCACTTGAATAAGCTACATATATTTGCCACTGAATGTTTCGTTCATGTTCCGAAACAGCAACGCAAAAACTGGGATTCCAGCGGACAGAAAGGTATGTTTGTCGAATACTCGATGGATGTCGACGGATTTCGAGTTTGGATGCAGCTTGGGAATCGTGTATTCCGGAGCAAGAATGTCGTCTTTGTGCCGATGAATGCTGGAAAAACTCAGGCATTATTTCCGTCCGATGTCAACAACGAGACGGAAAACTACGAAAAATATTATGATGCTGCAATCTCTTTACCAGGAGAAGAGAATGCTGTCGGGGGCATATCATCGAGGTGGCAACTACGGGACCGAGAGCAACTCAAACCACCGTATCATTTGATTGAAACTATGGTTTCTGAGTTGGGCGAACCGAGAAGTTTCAAGGAAGCGATCACATCTGCGGAGCGACAACACTGGAGTACGGCCATTGAGAAGAAGATGCAGTCTCAGGAGAAAAATTCAACATGGTCTCTTATTCAGCTACCAGTGGGTCGAAAAGCTATTTCGAATGGATGGGTATACCGTATCAAACAAGATGTTAATGGAATAATTACGCGATACAAGGCTCGTCTTGTTCGTGGTTACAGTCAACGCGAGGGTGTGAACTACACTGAGGCCTTTGCTCCAGTGGCACGGTTCGACACTATCCGTGCTGTATTGAGTATTGCCGCCGTACAGAGTTTTAAATTGCAGCAGTTTGACGTAGAATCGGCCTTCCTAAATGGTTTTCTGGAAGAGGAAATTTATATGGAACAACTGCAAGGCTTTAATAATGGTAGCGATAGTGTGTGTAGACATATAAAGAGTTTAAACGGACTTAAATAATCGCCTAGAACCTGGAATAATACATTCAAGGACATATTGATCAACTACGAAATGACTGAAAGTACTCCCGACCCCTGTTTATCCTATCGAAATACGAATCAGGCTAAGTTAGTAGTTGTTCTTTACGTTGACGATTAATTGGTCGCTACCAAGTCAGAAGGACATCGACGAGTTCCTGCAGATGCTACAAGCCAACCTCAAGATCACGGTGGCGCCAGCTGATCTCTTCCTAAACATTCGGATCAATTGTGAGGAGAAGATGGTTCGGTTTTTATCGATCAAGGAACTTATGTAGAATTTGTGCTTCATCGTTTTGAGATGGATGACGCAAATAAGGTTTCCACGCCAATCACAGATTGTCTGGACAAGCAAGATGCCGATGCAGAGTTGACAACAGCCCCATATCGCGAAGCTGTTGGATGCCTGAAGTACTTAGCCGTAGCTACCAGGCCGGACCTTACCTTCGTCGTGAATTACGCTTCACAGTTTCTCGAGAGTCCTGGAGAGAAACACTGGATCATGGTGAAAAGTATAATGAGATACATTAATGGCACAGCACACCTTGGAATCAGGTACAGCGCAAGTGGAGGACGTAGGGAACTGGAGGCCTTCAGTGATGCAGACTTCGCGATCAAACCAGGGACGCGGCGGTCCGTCAGTGGACTGCTATTCAAGTACGCGGGAGGAGCCATCACCTGGGCCAGCAAAAAACAGCTGAGCATCTCTTTATCTATTATTGAAGCGGAGTACGTAGCCGCTAGCGAGGTAGCTTTGCTGGGACGTCTTTTCGAAGAAATAGCTCCGTTGAAGAATGTTCCAATACTCTTGGTGGACAGCGCAAGTGCGGTCAGACTTGCCAAGAACCCCGAATTTCATCGTCGTTCAAAGCACATAGAGGTCCGTCACCATTATGTGCGAGAACTAGTTCAACAGGGACATCTGATGATCGAACATGTACTGGGGAAGAACCAAGTGGCAGATATCTTGAACAAGCCTGTTTCTCGACAACGTTTTGAATGTCTACGTAATCTTGTAGGGATGGACGTTAAAAATTAACTAAAGTTTTAGGGATGGTGTTAAAGAAAACGTTTAGTTACTTGAAACTACTTGATTTTTTTTTGTAAAAATCGTGGTTGCCATGTACTCATGTATGTTTATTCAATTCAATTGTTCTGTCATTATCGCTAAGAATAAAACTATTCTTTGTGCAATAAACCATATTAATTCTATTTCGTGTTTCACTAGCTACAAAATTAATACAAATGAACAGAAACGTATGCATCAAAAATGCAAAACTGACAGTAACTTATTGATTTTCGTATATTTATTAAAAAAATTCTGTCACCTTAGAAACGAGAGAAGTGCACTACTAAATACTTATAAAAAATAAGATTTAATTATTAAATTTAAAATTAATTTTATAATCAAAGGTTTCAGAAAAAAAATTAAAAATGAGTCGTCAGTAAAATGTCAGTAGTTGACTCGTATTTTAGTAGGGTTCCTCGTCAGTAATGTACCATTTTCCTGACTCTTATCTACACAGCTATTTTGTGCATCCGTAAAAAATATGTACCGTAATTTTTTTAACGGTTTCAGGATATTAAACCATTATTTACATATACAAAAGTAGGCTTTTTTTTACAAAATTAAGAGTATTAAGATTACTTTCGGATTTCAAATGTATTTATTAACCAAATTTGTTTATTTACAATATGATTTGACTAAAATGGTGCAAAAATCATAAATTAAAACTTTAAAAATTAGTAAAACTTAAGTTTTTAATTATGGATTATGTGAACAAAGAAACAGCCTAAAATGTAAGATGTTTAAAATGTAATATGTTCTATACATGCCAGTTATTAAAATTTCTAGTAACTAGTATGACCTCTACTATTATGTAACACTGCTCTAATACGGTTGGGTATGCTTAAAATTAAATTTTCAGTCTTCTTGTGGTATTGCTTTCCTCTTACTTTGAAGAACTGTGAACATATAATGCTTTGCATAAGAGATTTACTTTTATGAGATTTCCCAGCATTTAAAGTTGAGTAAAAATTTCCTTGGTAAGAAATAAACGGGGATTAAAATTATGTTCCCAGCCTTTTGAACTGAGTTTGAAGTTGGCGCCTAAATTTGACCGTTACACTTTTCTGAGCTATTAATATTTTATAAAATTTGGTATTACATGTTTTTCTGACATGCTCATTTCATCTAAAATATTTTTAAAGCAGTGTAAAGGCGGATTCATGCAGTCATTTACATTTACGTTTAATTTACATTTAATTTAATTTAAAAGTTAAATGTATATAAACCAATGTAGGCATTCATGCACCATTTTAATTTACATTCTCATTTATCTCTCATTTTCATTTAATTTATAAGATAACCAACTTTCAACTTTTGAATATAAATGAAAATTCACTGCACATGCGATGTTTTAAAACGTCAAAATTTTTGTTTGGAATTTTGTCAAATGTCAAATACAAATCCTTGGACAAATCAACAAAAATGAATTTCGACGACGGTAAATTGGTCGATTTAGTGCGACCAAATGCACTCATTTACTACAAAACCGATCTTTTTAAAAGTAGGAATGCAAGAAGAAATATTTGGAATTTAATTGGAGAAAAAATGCAAAGAATGGATACGGTTATCAATGCAATATAATTTGTATTTATTTGTATATTTACATATGCAGTTCAATTAATCTTAATAAATTATCAAATACATTTGGTGTCATCCTTGCATATATAAAAAAAATTATCATGGTCATATTCTTTAATGAATTTTAGCAAATTATTATAAGACCCCATTTTTGGCGACACCATTCATTGAAAATACCGCGAATGGTGTCGTTTTTTTCTATTTTTTTATGATATATAAATTCAAAGCTAACGCCAATACTTCGTCCTCACTATCGCCTTCATTAAACATTTATTTAAAAATTAACTTTACAAACCGAATTTGTCAATGTCAATAATGTCAACATGCACATGCACTCATTTTTCTTTTAATTTATGTTTGTATGTCTGCGTGAATGACACATTTAAAAAAAGATAAATGAGAATTAAATGAAAATGAAAATTAAATTAAATGTAAATGGCTGCATGAATCCGCCTTAACTCTCGGTTTAACTGGATATAGTACCCAATTTTCTTATTTTAAATAGAATACTATAAAGCTCGAACACGCAGCTGTTTCCGGTAACCTTGCGATCAGCTGTCCTGGCGCCCTGATAACAGCGCCATCTGTTCTGTCATAGTTTTTCTTGGCGCTAATTCAAAAACTGGAATCAGTTGCTGTCTTACATTGCTGTCTAAACAACAAACATTTATTTTGTGCGTAAAGTTTTGTTGTAAATTGTGTATGAAAATGCTAGCTTATTTTAATTCATAACTAATGACGTCAAACACATATGGCAAACTTAAAAGACAGACCTCGTTCGTGCTTTTGTTCACCTTGCCTGTTTTTGTATTCCTTGGAATCTTATCTTCTATTATTGACAAAATTAGTCTTTTACAAGACTAAAATCACCTTTCAACTGTTATATTTTATTCTTATGTCATATCATGTTGTATTATTAAAATTTCTAAATGATGTTTCTGTATTTTTATACTCCTTTATTTATTATTTTACAAAAATTGTCCAGTTTTCTAATTTAAGGGGAATTATGGGTGTATTCTAAAGGCATTCCGTTAATTATAAACGGACCGTTAAAATTAAGATATCCGTTAACTAGATTTTGCTATTCTAAAGACACTATCCGTTAATAATATAAACGGAGATTCGTTTATGTTATCCATTTATAAATAAAATTTAAACGGAGAATTGGGTGTATTCTAAACACAATCCGTTAAAATATATTATGTAAACGGATTCCGATAAAATATTTCTTATTAACGGATTCCGCTAAAAATTCTATTCACAATATGACATTTCAACGGATCCGTTAAAATTAATATAATAAACGGATCCGTTTGTTACTGTAGGGCAGTGTTGTCAAATTGTAAATGTCAACATATTTATATTTTGATAATAACAAAATATATTAAGATCTAAAGAGATATTTGTGATACATAAATTTAGAGATACTATTTAGTAATAAATTTATATCAATAAATAATCACAATAATGAATATATTCTTCAAAATAATCTTTGGAATGTTGGTAGGTAAATACTTTGTTGTAATAAATGTCAAAATTGTCAGTTTCATAACCTTTTGATATTATTGTACATTATTGTAAATTTGGAAATATGGGCATAAAACAAAAAAATCTATAAAATCATAATTCGTTACTTATTAAGCGCAGCTAAAGTTATAATGAAGAAGATTCCTTTGCGCGGGGCCACAATAAAATATAGGCGCATGCCCTTTAAAAACTATACAAATTATAAAACACACATTATAAGCTTGATTTTTAATTCTTGGCAAATATTAATTAATTTTCTTCATTAGATTCATTCATCTAATCAGTATTCTTCGAATATAATCAAAATATCCATTGTTGTAATCAAAATATTCTTTGTTGCAATAAAAATATTCTTTGTTGTAATCAATAATTAAAAATAAAGGCATCAATAGAACATTTGTGTCTTGAGCCCCTGAAGATTAAATGCAGTCCTGAAAATACTCGAATATTTTTAAAACATTAGGTAAAATACAAGATTTGCAATGTAGAGTAAAATATCTGATCGTTTCATTAGAGAAATTAATTTTTTTGAGAACGAGAAATGGATAATTTTTGTATTGTTAAAAACTTTCATCGAACCGATTTTTTTATGGATTAGTATAATTTTGTTATAAAAATTATTTATTTGTACTTTCCTTTCAATTACATTTTATGAATCCAAGGGTCGGAGCAAACAGTAAAGGTGATAACATCATTCTCTATTTACAATTTAGAAATTTCTAAATATTTATGTATTAAATGTCGTCCGTTTACAATTAACGGCTGTGAATCATTCTCCGTTTAAATTTTATTTATAAACGGATAACATAAACGGATCTCCGTTTATATTATTAACGGATAGTGTCTTTAGAATAGCAAAATCTAGTTAACGGATATCTTAATTTTAACGGTCCGTTTATAAATAACGGAATGTCTTCAGAATACACCCGAATGATTCATAGCCGTTAATTGTAAACGGACAACATTTAATACATAAATATTTAGAAATTTCTAAATTTTAAGCAGAGAATGGCGTTATCATCCTTTACTGTTTGCTCCGACCCTTGGATTTATAAAATGTAATTGAAAGGAAAGTACAAATAAATAATTTTTATAACAAAATAATACTCGTACATAACCTATTAAAAATCGGTTCGATAAAAGATTTTAACAATACAAAAATTATCCATTTCTCGTTCTCAAAAAAATTAAAAATGCTTTCTCTAATGAAACGAGCAGATATTTTACTCTACATTGCAAATCTTGTACTTTACCTAATGTTTTAAAAATATTCGAGTATTTTCAGGACTGCATTTAATCTTCAGGGGCCCAAGACACAAATGTTCTATTGGTGCCTTTATTTATAATTATTGATTACAACAAAGGATATTTTTATCGCAACAAAGAATATTTTGATTACAACAATGGATATTTTGATTATATTCGAATAATACTGATTAGATGAATGAATCTAATGAAGAAAATTTCATAAATATTTGCGAAGAATTAAGAATCAAGCTCATAATGTGTGTTTTATAATTTGTGTAGTTTTTAAAGTGCATGCGCCTATATCTAATTGTGGCTCCGCGTATGTTCATTTTCTTTATACTGTAGATTAGCTTGGTGGTGTCTACAATTTCAAGATAAATGTTGGGGTTGGGCGTTGGGGCCTTCTTCATCATTACTATAGCTGCGCTTAATAAGTAACGTATTATGGTTTTATAGATTTTTTTTGTTTTATGCCCATTTTTTTCCAAATTTACAATAATACGTAATAATATCAAAAGGTTATGAAATTGACAATTTTGACATGTATTACAACAAAGTATTCACCTACCAACATTCCAAAGATTATTTTTAAGAATGTATTCATTAGTGTGATTATTTATTAATTTAAATTTATTATTAAATACTATCTCTAAATTTATGTATCACAAATATCTGTTTAGATCTTAATATATTTTGTTATTATCAAAATATAAATATGTTGACATTTACAATTTGACAACACTGCCCTGCAGTAGCAAACGGATCCGTTTATTATATTAATTTTAACGGATCCGTTCAAATGTCATATTGTGAATAGAATTTTTAGCGGAATCCGTTAATAAGAAATATTTTAACGGAATCCGTTTACATAATATATTTTAACGGATTGTGTTTAGAATACACCCATTAACACGTTAATGGGTGTATTCTAAAGGCATTCCGTTAATTATAAACGGACCGTTAAAATTAAGATATCCGTTAACTAGATTTTGCTATTCTAAAGACACTATCCGTTAATAATATAAACGGAGATTCGTTTATGTTATCCGTTTATAAATAAAATTTAAACGGAGAATGTTTCATAGCCGTTAATTGTAAACGGACGACATTTAATACATAAATATTTAGAAATTTCTAAATTTTAAGCAGAGAATGGCGTTATCATCCTTTACTGTTTGCTCCGATCCTTGGATTCATAAAATGTAATGGAAAGGAAAGTACAAATTAATAATTTTCATAACAAAATAATACTCGTATGTACATAACCTATAAAAAATCGGTTCGATGAAAGACTTTAACAATACAAAAATTATCCATTTCTCGTTCTCAAAAAAATTAAAAATGCTTTCTCTAATGAAACGAGCAGATATTTTACTCTACATTGCAAATCTTGTACTTTACCTGATGTTTTAAAAATATTCGAGTATTTTCAGGACTGCATTTAATCTTCAGGGGCCCAAGACACAAATGTTCTATTGGTGCCTTTATTTATAATTATTGATTACAACAAAGGATATTTTTATTGCAACAAAGAATATTTTGATTACAACAATGGATATTTTGATTATACTCGAAGAATACTGATTAGATGAATGCATCTAATGAAGAAAAGTTCATTAATATTTGCGAAGAATTAAGAATCAAGCTCATAATGTGTGTTTTATAATTTGTGTAGTTTTTAAAGTGCATGCGCCTATATTTAATTGTAGCCCCGCGTATGTTCATTTTCTCGATACTGTAGATTAGCTTGGTGGTGTCTATAATTTCAAGATAAATGTTGGGGTTGGGCGTTGGGGACCTTCTTCATTATTACTTTAGCTGCGCTTAATAAGTAACGAATTATGATTTTATAGATTTGTTTGTTTTATGCCCATTTTTTTCCAAACTTACAATAATATATAATAATATTAAAAGGTTATGAAACTGACAATTTTGACATGTATTACAACAAAGTATTTACCTACCAACATTCCAAAGATTATTTTGAAGTATATATTCATTATTGTGAATATTTATTGATTTAAATTTTTTACCAAATAATATCTCTAAATTTATGTATCACAAATATCTATTTAGATCTTAATATATTTTGTTATTATCAAAATATAAATATGTTGACATTTACAATTTGACAACACTGCCCTACAGTAGCAAACGGATCCGTTTATTATATTAATTTTAACGGATCCGTTGAAATGTCATATTGTGTATAGAATTTTTAGCGGAATCCGTTAATAAGAAATATTTTAACGGAATCCGTTTACATAATATATTTTAACGGATTGTGTTTAGAATACACCCATAAATCCTTTAAAATTACTAATAAGAAATAGTTTCATATCATAGCATAACGTTAGAATTCCGCGCTGAAAGATATTCCTAAAACATGGCCGCTAGTTAAAATTTATGACTGAAACATCAAATGAGCCGACGATAAGTGTCCCTACTGTTTGTTTCTTATACTGTGTCTAGGCCTTAGGTTATTGTTCAAAGTATTAACGGTATTCTGTACTGTCACTTAGACAAGTGGGGCTTCAGCACATATGGTTTTAAGACCACTTAAAACAGCTGTATTCCCGCGGCCTATAAGCAGAAATGGGATCATCCACCACTATAAGATTTGGTAAATATTGTACATCACATTGAACTATTAGTAAAAAACTAAAAAATAATACATTTGTTGGGAAATAATAATAGTCCAAATTGTTGAAGAAAATTTTCAATCGTGTAACCTATAAAAACAACCATAGTGTATCAATTACTTCTAAATTCATTTCGAAAACCTACTTACTTCATCGTACGAATTGCACTTGTATTTAATTTCTTGAATAATTTACATTCGACATAATACTTTTATAACTTTTATTTGTTTGTAATTCAAATTCGTGTTGTCTTCAAAGTCTGTTAGTTTTGGCTTTTATAACGGAAAACAACATAAATGGCGAATAACGCATATTTACCCCAGGCGTCACGCAACACACACAACACAAGTGCAGCGAGTGCAATAAACTATTTAGGAAAGTTAACTGTACTGTTCTCTATTGGCAGGAACGGATGTACTAAGACGATGTTTCAAAGCCTCCTATAAGAGTTTCCAGGCACTGCGGTAGAAGAAGCAAGATAAAAGTGTGTGTGTGTGTAGTTGACGGTTGACGTGATGTAACGTAACACATTGTTTCCTTGCATACATATAATCATTTTCTTGTAACATTGTGCAGAATGTACTTCGATTTCTAAATAATAAATGTTGTATTTCAACAGGTTATGGGCCCAGTACGGTGTAAGTGTTAAGTGTTGTAAAAGAAATCAGATTTTTGCACGGATTGAAGTTCACGTTCAAAAATGCCCGTCGATAATAACTATTCATGTAAAAGAAAGAGGCTGTATTTTAAATTCAACAAATTACGAGAATTGGAAGATGGGAACAATATGGCAGTTGGTACGAGAAGAATTGTGAGATACTGTTTCTCAACAGAAGCCAGAGACTGTGAGTGAGTGAACAAAGTTTAACAATAAGGCCATGTGGGAAAAGCTAAGAAAAATATAAAAAAGGCATACTCTCAGCAGCTGAATCGCCATCAGAAGAAAATACTTGATGACGAGGTATGAAGGTTGTTCTGTGCAAGATCATTTAACTACATTGCAAGACTTCGAATCCAAGTTGAGAACCACGGGTATGGAACTTACTCCCGGAGATGAAGTTGCAGTACTACTAGGAAGTCTACCAGAAAGTTATACGCCTCTCATTACTGCTCTTGAGAGACGAAGACCAGTTGATCTTCGAATTTCTCAGGCAAGGTCATGGATGAGTACCAGAGGCGTGTGGATGCTCTCTTCGAGGATGCAGCATATGGCAGTGCACTATATTCCTCCGCAGTCAGACAGCAACAATTGCAGTCTAATCAACATAAACTGCCCAAAGGCAGCGGCGGTGGACACAAGAGTAAAGGCAGCAAGGCGAGAGACACGCGAACGTGTTTCTACTGTAACAAGCCTGGGTACTACAAGGCAGATTGTCGCAAACTAAAAACAGACCAAGCCAACAAGAAGTCGATTGAGCATAAGGGTCTAGTCACACAGGCCAGTGAGAAAAACAAACTTTTTTCTTTTACCGCCAGCGACAGTGCGCTACTTACTAAGCGCAACCAGCATGTGTTGGTAGACTCTGGGGCATCATGTCACATGGCGTGTAAACGCAGCTTCTTTTGTGAATTGACTAAAGTGGACAAGCTAATTGTCCTAGCAAGTGGTAATTATTCTTTGCATGTTGCAGGGATAGGTTCAGGAACTATCAAATGTCT
The DNA here is from genome assembly GCA_963082715.1 of Harpalus rubripes. Lineage (NCBI taxonomy): Eukaryota > Metazoa > Arthropoda > Insecta > Coleoptera > Carabidae > Harpalus > Harpalus rubripes. The sequence goes on along the minus strand of OY720453.1, from coordinate 20,211,734 downwards.
GTTAACTGATTGTTTCATGAACCACGTGACACTAACCGATGTCTATTATGTACCAACACTCGGTCAGGGGCTCATTTCGGTGAGCAAACTACAAGACAAGGGTGTTATTGTTAACTTCTCCAAGTACTGTCTCATCAGTACTACTTATGGAAAAGCAGTTACGGAAGCTATCAAATGAGCCAGCCTGTACGAGCTGGTAATCTTCAGACTTAAAAGATCAAGTGGAGCGGGAAACGTAGCGACCATCGACCTATGGCATCGAAGATTTAGACATCGTGATCAGACAGCCGCCCAACTACTGGTCACGAAACTACAGGCTACCGGCATCGAGGCAGTCACAAACAAAGTAGTCGAGTCGATGAAGCGGAAACATCGTTAAAACTTCTAAACCCACTAAAACAGATCCGATTTTGATGATTTTTTTAAAAAATGTTTGTTATATTCAATTATTCAAAATCAGAAACATTTCGGCTGGGGTACTCAATTATTTATACAGGGTGTCCGGATTTTGAAAGCCACCATTGGGGTCTCGGGAACTACAAGAGCTACGATTTCAGTTATATGAGACTTGTGGTGCGCCTTTGGGAGGTCATCTTAGATGTGCTTTTATTTTGCCAAAAATTCTCATAGGTTACTAGATAATGGGGGAGTACTGAAGTAGGTCGAATTTTTTTATTTTGAAATTATTACTAAACGATCAGTAATCGAGAAAAATGTTTCAAATAGAAAAATTAGATAATTTTATTGTCTATCCAGTGGTGTACGAAAATAATTTTGCTATCGGCAAATTTTCGAGATATAATACAAAATTACATTTTTTTAAATGGAAACCATATTTGATTATTACTTTAAGAAAATACTTATTTTTTATTTCTTTCGATAAGTATAAAGGTTATTGAATGTTTCACCCTTTAAATCTTCGATTTTTCGCATTTTTTTTAAAAATAATATTGCATTGCTAGGTAATATAAAATATAATGGAATAAAATGTTTTTTGCAGTATATACTTTCTATCTTTATGTACAACTTACCGTTCCGATATCGAAAAACCCTAATACTCAGATCTGGGTACAAAAATATTTTTTTCTTTCATAATATGCTTAAGATTGGTCTAATATAGTCGAGTCAATGAAGCGGAAAAAATTGTTAGATTGATGAATCCGTAGTTAAAAATGACTTAAGTCTTATACAGGGTGGGGCAGAAAAACCTATCCGATTTCAAATCCCTTTTTCCCAGAAGAGGGACCAGGTAGAGTAGTGGGGTAAAAACCGTTAGAAAGCCGGTTTTATGCCATTTGTCAGTAGTCAACATGCCTTGGTCTGGTGAACATCGTGCTTTTGTTATTGAGCGGTTTATCGAATGCGGCGGTTCGATAATTGCTACACAACGTGCTTTTCGAATTCATTTCGGACTCGGGCGTCATGATCCTGTTCCACATCACGCTACGATTAAAGTGTGGGTGTCAAATTTTAGACAGACGAGTTCAGCATTGAAAAAGAAGTCGCCTGGACGTCCCAGGACAGCAACAGGACCTGAAAACGTGGCCAATGTGAGAGCCGCGATTGAACGTTCCCCGCGTCGTTCGGCGCGAAAACATTCGCTCGCTTTGGCGATTTCCAACCGCAGTATTCGGCGCATTTTGCACCGGGACCTCAAAATGCATCCCTACAAAATGGTTGTTGCACAGGAATTAAGTGAAAGGGATTTTGAAACCCGTACGAACCTGTGTCGCGATCTCCGAGAACTCCCAAACGACGATGTTGTGCTCTTCACGGACGAAGCCCATTTTCACCTTTGTGGTGCCGTTAACAGGCAGAATTTTCGATATTGGAGTGACGAAAATCCTCGAGAAATCCATCAGGAACCCCTCCATAGCCCAAAAGTGACTGTGTGGTGTGCTCTTTCCCGCCTAGGCGTCTGGGGGCCTTACTTTTTTGAAGAAAATGGGCAAACCGTAACGGTCAACAGCGAGCGCTATTGTTTCATGCTGGAAAATTTTCTTAGACCCAAAATGGAAGAAAATGGCGTGGAAAATGTGTGGTTTCAACAGGATGGTGCAACCGCCCACACATCGCGACGATCAATGGACATTCTCAGGGAACTGTTTCCCGGTCGCCTCATTTCCCTGAGAGGTGATCTTGGCTGGCCGCCGCGCTCACCGGATCTCACTCCATGTGACTTCTTCCTTTGGGGTTACCTCAAATCGAAGGTTTACCAGCATCGACCAAGGACCCTTCTTGCTTTACGAAGGGAAATTGCTCGGGCAATTGAAGAAATTCCTGTGGAAATGACGGTGAAAGTCATGGAAAGCTACCGCGAGCGCCTAAATCAGTGTATCCGCTCCCAAGGACGACATTTGAGTGATGTGCTTTTCAAAACTTAAATTTAAAAATTTGCGATATGTTAATAAAAAATTTTTTTGACAAGTTGAGTGGTTTTAATTTTATAACGTTTTGAAATCGGATAGGTTTTTCTGCCCCACCCTGTAGTATTTGAAAAATCGTGGATCCAACATCCACACACACGGACATCATCGTAAAAATGTTATAATCGGATTCTAGGGACCTTAAAACGTGCTTATTCACTAAAATCTGGATATGCGATTTTTAGCATGAATTCAATACCTCTTTTAGCGATAGGTAAAAAACGACCAAATTCAGTATTCCGCCATTATCTGAGAAATTTTGGCAAAACAAAAGCACATCTAAGCGCCCCTGCTTGAATGTTTCTGATTTTGAATAAATGAATATAACAAACATTTAAAAATAAATTCATTAAAATCGCATCTGTTTTTGAGGGTTTAGAAGATTTATTTTTTTCCGCTTCATTGACTCGACTATATTAGACCAATCTTAAGCATATTATAAAAAAAAAAATTTGTACCCAGATCTGAGTATTGAGGTTTTTCGATATCGGAACGGTAAGCCTATAGTTGTACATAAAGATAGAAAGTATATACTGCAAAAAACATTTTATTCCATTATATTTTATATTACCTAGCAATACAATATTATTAAAAAAATGCGAAAAATCTAAGATTTGAAGGGTGAAACATAATTAAAATTCAATAACCTTTATACTTATCAAAAGAAATAAAAAATAAGTATTTTCTTAAAGTAATAATCAAATATGGCTTCCATTTAAAAAAATGTAATTTTGTGTTATATCTCAAAAATTTGCCGATAAGAAAATTATTTTCGTACACCACTGGATAGACAATAAAATTATTTAACTTTTCTATTTGAAACATTTTTCTCGATTACTGGTAGTTTAGAAATAATTTAAAAATTAAAAAATCGACCTACTTCAGTACTCCCCCATTATCAAGTAACCTATGAGAATTTTTGGCAAAACAAAAGCACATCTAAAATGTCCTCCCAAAGGCGCACCACATGTCCCATATAACTGAAATCTTATCTCTTATAGTTCCCGAGATCCCACTGGTGGCTTTCAAAATCCGGACATCCTGTATAAATAATTGAGCGCTCCAGCTGAAATGTTTCTGATTTTGAATAATTGAATATAACAAACATTTTTTTAAATAAACATTAATATCTGATCCGTTTTTGTGGGCTTAGAAGTAAAACCTTTATTGACTCGGCTAAAGCTATTAATTCAGTCTATGAAGTGTGTATTCGTGGCAAGCTTTCACGGATGCACTATGCACCAAGTCAATCCAAGGTCAAGCAACCGCTTGACCTAGTGCGAGCCTTTGAAGACTAGAACATCAACAGATCATCGTTATTTCATTACTTTAACTGATAATTTTTCCTGGTACACAGTCATAGTGCCAAGAGCGAAGCGTCGGAGGTAATCAAAGCCTACATCACTTGGTCGCAGAAAGGAAGAACCGCCGGAAGCGGTGAAATGCGCAACATTTCTTCAAAACCGTTTACCTTCTCGAAGTGTTCAGAAGACGCCACGGCATGGTAAAGTGTCGGATATGAGCAAAATCCGAGTATTTGGTTCAAAAGTATTTACCCTCATTCCAAACGCTCAGCGCTCTAAGTGGGAACTAACGCAAAAGAAGGTGTATGTACTAGTATGATACGATACTGAAACCAAGGAATATCGTGTCCTTATCCAACAATTGGCAAAATCAGGATGATCAGTTCCGTTCGAATTATTGAGAGTGATGTACGACCAGTCTCAAAAAACAAAGTGTTACCTAGTTGTGAAGAATTGTCAAGTAACGACACAATTTCACTAAATCCATCGCGTTGGCACAGGCGTTGGGCTGAAGCGGACACTGATAGTGACAGTCACAGCAAACGAGGCCGACCACCAGGTCAACGACAAATGCCACAATTCGAGATAGCTCCTCAATCTTCAGGAGGGGAACAGGAAATGCTAGAACTTGAACCCGAACAACGACGATCAACGCGTTTGACGAAAGGAGCAGGTAGGTAGTCTTGTTGAGCCCAACTCCTGGTAAGAAATGCTAAAATTGAGCAAAGCAGAATAACACAAGTGAAAACAAGCACCTCAGTAGGAAATGTCAATGATTGAGAAGTATCAAGTATTTGAATTGGCTAAATTACCACCAAGTAAACGAGCTATCACAACGAAATCATGCTGGACAATAAAGGGGACATCCACAGTTACAAGGCACGTCTAGTTACACGTGATTTCTCGCAGCGTTATGGAGAAGAATATGAAGAGACATACGCACCAGTGCTCAAGCACGAAACTGTACGTGTATTGTTAGTCCATACAGCTGCTTGTGGGCAGCATGTACGACATCTAAATGTGAAGAGTGCTTATCTCAATGGCGATCTGGAAGAACTTTACCTAGAGCAGCCAGAGGGGTTTCAGATAACGGAAGCACAAGACAAAGTGCTTCGTCTTAAAAAGAGTATCGGCTTAAAGCAAGCGGCTCGTGCGTGGGGCAAGACTGCGATCTCCACACTGCTTCAAGCCGCATTTCAGCAAGGAACCGCAGATCCTTGTTTGTTTACATGGTACGATGACATGTCGTGTGTTATTGTATGTTGACGACATGTTAGTAGTTGGGAAGAATGCAAAAACAACGCAAAAGGTAGGAAGAGAACTCAACAGTTTCTTTGATATAACCGACCTTGGTGATGTGAAGCACTATTTCGGCATAAAGATAGAACTCCATGCAGATGGGTCATTCAGTCTACAACAGTCGATCAAGATTCGTCAAATGACCCCAGTAAAGACCGGTTTCCTGAGTAACAATGCCACAAGTTCAAATTTGCTTAACAATTAGCTCTACGGGCAAGTTATCGGTTCTTTGCTATATTTCGCGACGGTGTCTAGACCAGATATCGCTTTGGCAGTTGGAATTCTCTGTCATCGAGTTCAAACACCGACAGAGGGAGAGTGGTATGCAGTGAAGCGGGTGATACCTGCACAGCACCATTGCACTAAAGAGTGTCTTTCCAGCCGAAAAAGACATAGAACTGCGAGGATTCGTCGATGCGGACTGGACAAGCGATCGCAAAGATAGAAAATCGACCAGTGGTTTTTATTTCAGTTAGGAAAATCCAGGGTAACCTGGTCAACCCGCAAACAAACTGTTGTAGCAGTTTCTTCAACCGAAGCTGAGTGTGTAGCCTTCGTAGGCAGGCCGCGAAGTTCTATGTTTAAGACAGCTAATGTCTGATTTCGGCATGCATTCGACAACATCTACAGTATTATACGAAGACAACCATCGTCATTTGCGGAGCTTGCGCGAATATGGCGTGATTAAGATAAATTACTGTCCGACAGAGCAGATGCCAACAGACATCCTCACTTGAGAAGAATCAATTCTTGAAGCATCGTGAGGAACTAGGTTTGAAGAGGAGGGTGTTGGAAAAGTGCAAATTCTTGTTCCTTTGTTATGAATTGACCCCTGTGGTGCACTTTCCACGCCAGCAATGAGTGCCCGTGAGGCGACGCCTGGTAAACGCCCGCACGGTACAAATATGTCATCATCATCATTACTGATATCTGCTTAGAAAGCAGATTGGCATACCCAGCAATGGGCAATATGCCGTGATGATTTATTTATTTATTTAAAACAAAGAAGAAATGCATGCATAGACAGTGACGCACGCGCTGTTTTTATGTTGATGTGGTGATAGACGTGACTTAACAGACATTGTTTCTTTATATACATATCATCATTTACTTGTAACAGTGAAGAATGTACTTTGATTTCTAAATAAAAAGGCTCACAATAAACGTTATATCTCAACATTTTAATATGCCTATAATTAATTTCTAAAAAACTAAAATATTTGCCGCTGTATGCCATTTTACGCCACCTTCCCTAATACCGGAAAGTGAAACAAAAAGAGATCGATATAGTTGTACAGCAATGCTACACCTATTGCAGCATCAAAGGCACGAATTATATTTCACTCTTTCAACAAGTTGATATTTGTTTAGAAATCGGTTATGTTTACCGGCTTATGTTTGTGATATTTTCCAATTTTACGGCGTTTACTTGTTTATTTCGTTTGTATTTTTAATTGGACATTACATTTTATTCTTATTTTATATACAATAAATTTCTCAGTATAGAAGCAGAAGCTTAGCAACAATTTATATTAGAAAGAGAAAGATTCTTTGACGTATGTTTATTTAATTTATGTGGTATGATACATAAATGGTGGCATTACTTTCTAATACACTAAAAATAGCAGGGACGTATATCGTATAGTTACAGACATGTAATTATCTGCTACATTGCCCTCTGTACAGTATTATTCATGAAAGATGACTATTCAAGGTTATTTATGAGCCGTCTGATATATTACTTGCAGACGAGCTTGCAGATAACTTCACTGCATTTCGTACACATAGTCGTGCAACGCGACATATTTATAGATAGATTTTAACTGAAAAACTAAATGTAATTTTTTGAAAATTTTGTCTTTTTAAATAATGCTTTAGCAAAGTTTTATCTTCTCCTATGTTTTTGTATAAAACAAAAATATTGACTTGGTAAATCATAGAATAATAATTTGATTTAAATATAAATGTCACTGCTGTATAAAGTGCTGTGTATTCTTTCTTCGAACAAATAACCTTGAATAGCCATCTTCCGTGAATAATAGTACACTAACGTTTATCCAGTGTCGTTGACATTTAAATCAAATTGGTCTTTCTATATTTTTGTTATATGCAAAAACAGATGAAAAAGATGGAACTTTGAGAAAAGTATTATTTAAAAAATAAAAAAATTACATTTTATTTTCAGTTGAAATATACTCAAAAAAAATTGCGTTACACGCCTATGTTATCTGCAAGTATATTATATCAGAAGGCTCATAAATGACCTTGAAGTGGTCAAAGTGATCAAAAATGGCTAAACTGTGCCGCTCCATACGATTTTGACATTTGCCGCTTACTTGGTATGACAACATTACTATTTCCATCGGTGTACCTTTCGAATTTTGTTAGCTGTCATAAGAATAATCCTAAGAACAGTCTTCTTTACGTTCACCCGAACCAATATATACTTCACCAAGAAATTTGTCACACTCTTACTGAAAAGCCATAATGAAATGAAATTAGATAAAAAAAAAAATCAGGAACGTATACGAAACAAATATAAAATGAATCAACGTATGGCAATCATGTTAATCAAATATCATGCACCTGTCATATATATTCATAAAAACTATAGTATTGATTTAGGTTTTAATGAATTATGGAAAATTGAAATACACTACTCAAAAAAATTTGGGGAACTCTTTTTCAAAAATTGTAACTTTTAAAATAAGAGCTCTAAGCAAATCGAATTAAGTATGGTCCAAAGTCATATATTTTAGTCGAAATATTAACAAAAACAATTTTATAACTCAGTTATTTCTAAGTTACACTTAAAAATGTAAATAGATACAGCAAAGTATGCTTCATTACTTCATACTATTTAAATGAATTCTTCGTTAAACAATATGGGTATAGTTTATGGAACACATCGTATAACGAATGCTGATAGATTTTTAGTAAAAATAGAAGATAAGCATTACATCCGAGGTGGGAGATGTTTCATTACAACCGAGGCTGTGATGAAACTCCCACCGAGGTATGTATACTATTTTATTCACAATCATCCTCTTTTCAAATCATTAATTTTCAAAATAAATCAATGAGTTATAACCTTTAATTTTATTAATATTTTTGACAACTCTATTAAAATTTGTTTAGCCTACTTTATTATAGGGATCTATGACAATATTGCTAGGCAACCTACATAAACATTTCTGTTATTTCCAACCCAAGAGATTGTTATTACGGTCAGGAATGACGTTTTTCCCAATCTCTAAAAGGTTAGGAATCGATATATTACCATAATGATTGTGAATAAAATATTTATCTTTTATCGATATTAGAGTTCGATAATAATATTACAACTCACTTTAATTTTTGCTACAGCAAAATCTTGAATTGGCGGAGAAAATAATTCTGTAAATTCGTTTTCTTTTGCAGCAGAAAATTTCTTCATATTTGGTGTTTCCATTTTATAGGATAGCATATTACAAAGTGTGTCTACATCTTTATATTTTGGAGTAAATCCAGCTCTTACTACATTATCGGAACATGCCATACATTCCACGCAATCTACAAACAAAACATTAAAATATATGTACATACATACAGGCTGTTCCAAGCAATCCTTGATATAGGATTTTAACATGGAGAAACAGATTTTTGTAAATAAATAAATAAAAAGTGTCCGGCAGAAAATTAAACCGTGATATAGAACATTACCTCATGTACGTTAATTAATATTAATTACTTTATGATTATTGCATAAATTAGAATAGATAATAAAAATTTGTAAATAAATGTTTCAATTTTTTTTATTACGTAATACTCGTATGAAAGGATCTTCAAATAACGGCTGCCTTTGGATTTCATGATCTCGTTGATGTTTGGGATTCGATTCTCCATTTAAGATGAATGGCTACCCCTATTTACTATACAGGTTGGTTGATTCTTCATTGTCCAGCTTATATCGTCGGAAATATCAAAGATACAAGAAAAAGTTATATGTAAGAGTTGTCTAATAGAAATTTAACTATAACTTAGCATTCACAATTTTTTGCCATGACCCTAATTTTTGCGGAAAAATATTTTACATTGATTTTTCAAATGGAATATCCTATATATTTTCGTGAAATAAGGTTCCAAATCAATTTCTCTTTATAATGATGTTTGATAAGTAAGGGTTTGTTTAGATTTTGATTTGTACGTGACGTGTACTTGATTATTACTTTACTAAAATTTACTGTTCAAAATACAGTTGTGTTATTTATTCAATAATCTTAACTGGTTATGGGCTCAGGTTCATTGAAGTGTGCACTATGAAGAAAAGTGTATAGTAAAAATAAGAGTCGTAAAGTTACACGGACAAATTTCAACTGTGGCATGAACGTCTTGCACATCAAGACAAGAGACATGTACGTAAAATATTGCAGAAAATGAAAATTGCTATACCAGTTACAGAAACTGACAGTTTTTGTGACACATGTGCTATGGGTAAAGCCCATAGAAAATCATTCAAATCAAGGTAAGATCTTTCTCATACCATTCTCCCGTCTTACGTAGGGTCGGCATTTCCATATCTCAGCTTTCTCCTCCATTCAAAGCGTCTCCTGGGTTGCATCCTCTCTCCCGCAGATCCTCCGCCACCTTGTCCCTCCATCAAAGCTTAGGCCATCTTCTCTTTCTCTTCCCCTCCGCCACTAGGTTCTCTACTCGCTTTCTATCGTACTCCTCGCCCCTCCGCTCGACGTGACCAAAACCACCTTAGCCTGCTCTCCTGCTCCTCTTTTCCCATCGGTCCCACCAAGGCAAAATCGATCACAAATAATAGGTGAACAATTAAATGTGGACGTCAATAGTCCAATGTCAATAGAGGGTCTTCGGGGTGAAAGATTCTTTGTTTGTTTTAAAGACGATTACAGTAAATATCGTAGAATTTTCTTTATTAGAAGAAAATATGAGGTAGCAGAATGTCTGCGCACTTTTCTGTATGAAATAACGGCCGGCGGCCGGACATATTGTAAGAAAATTTAGATGTGATGGAGGAAGAGAATTTGACTGTGAAGAAGTTCGTAAAATTCTCAATAATCATGGTATTACTCTTGTATTATCAGCTCCATACACTCCCGAACAGAACAGTGCGGCAAAGAAAAAATCGAACGATTGTGGAACTTGTAAGATCAATGATGTCAGTGAGTTATGGGTACAAGCATGAGAAACAGCAGTTTACGTACTTAATCACATCGATATTTCTCCTGTAAAAGTTAAAACCAATGGAATTATGGTCTGGACACGGAATGAAGAATTTAAATCATTTACGTGTGTTCGGAGCCATGTGTTATGTACATGTACCAAAACAATTCGTAAGAAATTTGACAATAAGAGTGTTTTTGGTAAAATGGGTGGTTTTTGGAATGAGAAAGATGGCTACCAAATCTATACAGTGAGTCCCATTTAGAACTATCACCATTGGGATCTTGAGAACTATAAGAGATACAATGTCATCTAAGATGTGCTTTTGTTTTTCCAAAAATTTTCATAGAGCACTAGATAATGGCGGAAAACTGAATTTGGTCAATTTTTACCTCCCGCTACCCTTGGTAAGGGAGTTACAGGGATCGTGCTAAAAATCGCATATTTTGGCAAATGACAACGTTTTAAGGTCTCTAGAATCCAATTTTAACATTTTCACGATGATGTCTGTGTGTATGTGCGTGCGCGCGCGCGTGTGTGTATGTGGATCCTCCATTCTAACTCAAATACTATCATTCAGAAAATTTTGAAACCTTGTATTTCTACCTTATTCTAATATGGGATGAGACCATTAGATTTTGGTGTATATCAGATAACCGGTAATGGCACTTTACTTGTAGCGTAAAATAGATTTTCTTCGAAAAATACCTTTAAATGTTATTCTTTCAAGATTTGTGTTATAAAAATTAAAGATTATTAAATTTTCTACAGATTTGCATAAATACTTTTTCTATATATTTTATGGATAAATTTATAAAACTATTTATAATTTTAATCACGGAGCGACGCTTTAAACAAGCAAAACTCCTTGGTTACGCAGTTCATATCTCAAATGTATGTAACTGACAGATAAATGTAATAATAGTAACGTTTTAAAAAGAAAATAGTTAATAGAACCGTAGTTATATGGAATGGGTCTTAATACAGTTTCCGCAATAACTAAATATGTAAGTATGTATATTTAAATGAATAAAAATTAAATAGCAGGTTTGGTGTAGGCCACATCAGATTTTTTCATTTTGAAATTACTTCTATACTATTAGTAATTGAGAAAAATGTTTCAAATAAAAAAGTTACATATATTCATTGTCTATACAGTGGCGTACTGAAATAATTTTATTATTGGTAAATTTCTGAGATATTACACAGAGATATATTTTTTAAATGAGACCCATATTAGATTTTTACTTTAAAAAATACTTATTTTTTTCTCTTTCGATTGGTATAAATGTTATTGTATTTTAAATTTGTTTTATCCTTCAAATATTAGATTTTTCTATATTTTTCATGCAATTTCCTATTTTTTGTCAAGACTTTAATTGATTTTTCAAAATAGTATTTTATTTTACCAAGTAACTTATTCCATACCTACCACGGTTCGTGATTTATTTTTAAATCTATATTTTTAAGTTAACGTAAGTAGGTATACCATGTATGATTTAAAAAATTATATAAAACACGATAACCCTCATACCAATCGAAAGAGAAAAAAATAAGGATGTTTGTGTTATATCTCGAAAATTTACCGATAAAAAAATATTTACATACGCCACTGGATACACAATAAATATATCTAACTTCTTTATTGGAAACATTTTTCTCGATTACTAATTGTTTAGAAGTTATTAAAAAAATAACAAAATTCAGTTTTTCGTCATTATCTAGTGCCCTGTGAGAATCTGATATGGCCCCCTATAAAGCCCTGTGTCCACGATCCTAGAAATCGATCCGAGTTCTCGGATATACTCCGCAATTCGATAACTCGGATCGTGGACATTACCAACTCGGACGCAAAAATCGAATAGAAAACTATAATGGAAAAATACGTTCTGTCTCATTTCTTTGTACTTATTTCATTTACATATTAGCAATTTAAATTCTTGACATTTGATGTTTGAAAATTATAAGGTTATAAAATATTATTTAATTCTACTTATTTTTGATGTTATTATAAATAATTACTTATAAATGAATTAATATATTCGTAGCAAAAATTTAATTTACTTAAAGCCGGGATAATTTCGTAGTTATGTTTTATTAGTTTTTAGTATTGGTAGAAATGGCTGAAACTAACTTCTTAAATGCGACGAATCTGACATCTGTAGTCAGACAAGTTCAATGTTTATGATCAAAAAATGTGATCGAGAACTCGAAACGATTTCTAGCATCGTGGACACAGGCCTTAAGTGCACAAAAAGTTCCATTTCGGAAGTTATTAGAGATAGAAAAAATACCATAAAATAAAGTTGTAGGAGACCAAAGGGGGCATCCCATTACAGAATAAAATATTTTTTTAAACCAGTGGTTCTCAAGTTACAACACAAAGTTATATTTGCTTAAATGGGATGGCATATATTTTTTTAGCACTATTCGTATTTTTTTCAGAATTCAACCATGTAATCATTTTATATCCTTACATAATAAATATAATGAGAAAAATTAAATTAAAATTTAAATAAATTCTATTTTTATAGTTATTTTTCAGTAGGCTATGTATGAAAAACAATTGAGCTTAAATTAAAGTAAAACAAATATTTGTTAATTACCTTAAAATTGTGTTCTATCCGCAACAATAGGAATTATTATGCACTAAATAATTCAAATTGACAAATATCAGGTTTCGTTTTTCATACATGGCCTAGTGAAAAATATCTATAAAAATAATATTTATTTAAATTTTAATTGAATTTTTCTCAATATTTTTATTATGTAAGGACATAAAATGATTAGATGGTTGAATTCGGAAAAAAATACTGTATCGAATAAGCCTAAAAAATATATGCCATCCCATTTACGCAAATATAAATTTGTGTTGTAACTTGAGAACCACTGGTTTAAAAAAATATTTTATTCTGTAATGGGATGCCCCCTTTGGTCTGCTACAACTTTATTTTATAGTATTTTTTTATATCTCTTATAACTTCCGAGAAAAATCGCGTTCCCTAATTTCGTTTACACCATATATATATATATATATATATATATATATATATATATATATATATATATATATATATATATATATATATATATATATATATACAGGGTGTAAATGAAATAAGTGCATTAAATTTAACCAGTAATGTAACTCGATGAGAGGAACAATATTTCTTAATAACTTTTTTTTTTATTATTAGATTTTGAGTTAAAATTCTTTAAAGATTTGCTGCATATTTCGTTACCCGCCCATGGAGAGCAAATGGTTGCTGCGGCTGCTGCCGTATTCAAGTGGGATACAAACAGCTCAAAAATTGTCGGTTATCGGTTACACTTACAGTCACAGTAATTAAGAAACGAATCAAGGGAAATAACATTATTATCAATTAATACGTAATAGTACAATTTTTAAAATAAATAAATTTAAATTTTGGATAACAAAATTATAAAGTTGTGTATTAAACCAGGCTTTTAATAACATGTGAATAGTGTGAATAGAGGAAGACAAGGAGGGACGAGGAAGAGCAAAAGCATAGTTGTTAGGTTATGAGATGAGTATTTATCGTCGACAAATCATAATAGTTTAAATACGTTATTCAAAAAATGTAAGTACAAACTTTTGTCTATTTAAACGAGGTACATGAGTACCAATAATTAGTCGTCCATTTATTGTTCCCCAAACATTTTTTAATGAAAATTTTTACAGCATTTTCATCTGTACATAATAAATACACCTTCCCAAGTAAATTCAGTCTCATTAATGAACATTATGAGCCATTCCCAAAATTGAAGTCTGTTATGTGCTGAAAACATTGAATGGATATAACTGTTGCATTTTTTAAAATTGTCATATGTGACAATCCGTATTGTGATGTGATAAAGATGTACAAGATTAACAAATGTGCGAATATTAAGAACAGAATGATTTGGTGATGATTTGGAAACGCTCAGTGTAAATGCGTTGGCAACTCCATGACACTGTCTTTATGTCAACCGTGATGTCAAGTAAAATGTAGTACAGATAAGAGTAAAAAAATAAATAAACCATAGGTAAGTAATTACATTGTCTGTGTACTCGCATTTTGACAGAATTTTACCTTATAAACAAGTTTATTACTAATGTCAAAATTTAATTGCAACAATTGACAGGACTGTCAATTGCTAAACAAAATTTTTCATAGCTATTGCTACTGCATTCAATTATCACAAAAATATTTGGAACGACTCGTCAATTTACGGGGTGGTAAAAATGCTAAAAAATATGCGATTTCGAGAAAAAGTTATTAAGAAATATTGCTGCTCTCGCCGAGTTATATTACTGGTTAAATTTAATGCACTTATTTCATTTACACCCTGTATATGTATATATATATATATATATATATATATATATATATATATATATATATATATATATAGGGTGTTTCCTTTAAAACAACCAGTGTTTTTTTGGACGAACTAACAACTTTAGAGAAAAATGTTTTATACCAAAAATGATCAAGAATAATGGGATAATGTATCAATAGTAACAAACCGAATATTTAACCAAAGGTTCTCCAACGGTAGAACAAAATCATATTTTTTTAAATAGCACCCTATATAATTTTTTAGCCCATTAAATAGAATATTATTTTCTGATTTCGACGATATAAATATAGCACAGGGCTGTATAACAATTATTTCAAGAAAAATGGTATTAAAAACTAGAAATAATGTAATAAAAAATCTGATGTGGCCAGCA